>MKEJ01028813.1:0-18600 GCA_001753735.1 Embelia ribes
AATAATTTTTGAATAATAATATACGTTTACTAATATTATTATAAGTAAATTAGAGTTTATATAAACAAAAGTGACTATGATCGTTCATTATTTTTGTGAGTTCCCATGGAAACAAGTTCTCTGTGTCTGAGAGAGTTTCCTCTTACTATGGTCTCTTTAGCAAACTCCAGAGTAGCAATAGCACTTTTACACAATCTACCAAAGTCCAGGAAAGAAAAAGAAAAAATCAATTCAGATAACTACTACACGAGCCGTAGTTGATTGGTTTCATCTCATCAACTTATCCCAACTTGACTATGATGGTAGCAGCAAATGAGGAGATAAATTACAAGAAAAACCAACACAGAAAAGGAAAAAAACAAAACTTACTACTACTACAGCAGAAGCAGATGGCCTCTTCACCAAAAATGAGGGCAGGGTGAAAAGATATCCACACTTACCCCTTCAATTGCAATCATATAGACAATTCTAATGCTCTCTGCTCCTAAAATTGATAGGCCTATTCATATTTGCATTACTTCAAATTATATCACTCACATTTCTCTCTCTCTCTCTCTCTCGGGACCATATTCTTAACCCTGCCCAAGTGGTTGCTCCCCTACGCCATCAACAAGCATTAGAGAGCTGTGATGATGAACCAAGAACCACCGGCCATTGTGAAACTCAAACACATTGGTCATATGAAAAGAACCAACATGCCCAGCGATGAAAGTTTTCATAGTGACCCAAGCCATGTCTGTTAGAACTCTCGCCTTCACATCACGAACCTGAAAAACGACACCTTCACCCCAATTGAATGCAACCCGAAAGCTGTCTATCACCGCATTATATCTGTACCAAGAGAAAATTCAGATTATGAGAAGCAAATAGAACTATAGGATACATTTGGAGACGTGAAATGCAAAACACCTTAAATTGTAAAACTCTCTGCAAGTAGCCATAGAAACAAAAGTAAATTGTACAAGCTTATTGAGAAACCAATACCTAGTTACCTACTCCCAAGTTTGGAAAGGTTGGCATCAGGGATTATAAGGGTAACAGTAATAAACTACTATAAAAGCGAGAACATGATAACAAAAACTAGCACATCTTTGGCTACTAATGATCAGGTTTACAAACGAGTAATTAATTAGTTAATGAATTCTATTTCCATAGTCCTAATAAGCAGACTAATTTCGACAATTTGAAAAGCAGATTATAAAGATTTTAAACGATAACAAGCAGCATACCCTGTGAAAATTTCTCCTGAAGCATGAATGCATTTCACATAGTCAGTGTTAAGCCAAAGGCAACCCATAGCTGCAAGGGATCTTTGCCTTGTGACATTAAAGAATTCTGCATTTACATTCAGAATAGCTCTTGTAGCAGCGTAGTACGCCTTCCATCCATTAACCGGGGTTATGTTATCCTGTTCTAATGTGAAATCCTACAAAACAGAGACAATAAGAAGGTACCGTTATTGCAATAGCAAGTAAAGCACTACCTAGCACAGAAGCAACTTTCGCAGTCCAAAACCAGAGAAAAAGATAATAGTCAAATTTGCCAATCTCGTTAAGCTAACTTTAAACCAAACTTTCCACACACAAAAGAATGAAGAGTAATACAGATGGTGTGTACATCACAGTCCAATTAAATAGGAATCAATAGAAATGAAATGATGCAAAGTGACCACAAAAAGAGAAGGAAGCTATTCCCCAACTGGAATAAAGGTTAATTGTGCATTTTTTGTACTATGTTCCTGAAAGGTTTTACACGGAAGTTTAAGACTCTAGCAAACAAATAAAGTAGAAATTAGAGAAACAATCAGAGCAGCCACTTGAATTTGCCTCCTTATTCTTAGCTTTGCAAGGAAGAGAAGCCCTAAGGACGTGAACCCTATCTCATGCGGTCAGACCCTATAAGTACCTCAATTAACTTCGATTCCAAAAAACTGGGCCCAATTTCACAGCTTATATATACAATTCACATCAATTTCTTAAATTGAGCCATAACTCACAAGTTATACCTACCATTCAGTTCAAGTCCCCTATTAAAACTGAATCCAAACAAAAGGACTTCCCCCAAGCCAACCAAATCGCCACTTCCTCTGATCCACCAATCCAACAAGCTATTAACTCCATATTTGGTGTCTTGCAGGAGTTCAAGTGTCAATTACACTACAAGCTACAGTCTTTTCAGGATTTTAATTAAACGTAGCAAAGTAATGCACATAAAACAAGCATACTGGCATAAACACAAAAGAAGTATAAGAAATGCAATAGACCATCAACTACAGTACAAATTCCCCCCTGAAAGCACTTCTTTATCAAGTAAATATGCATCCTACAAAATTACAAGGCAGTAGTTGCAACCTCAACAACATCCTCAAAAGAAGAGTTCCATAAAAAGCGAGATCAAGTATAACAGTTATAAGTGCTTGCGTTACCATTTCATCTGCATCAAGATATAATGGTTGATAGAGTGGGGATAACTAAATACCTCACAAGCCCGACGCTCATTCATGTACTTTTCTCAATTACAAAATACAGCCATTATGGCTCTAAAAACCATTTGTACAAAACTTGAAAGACCCATCCATATTTTTCAGCATTTTTAGACAGTACGCATTTATGACTTCCTACATTTGATTAAATTGCCGATGATCTAGCTGAATGGTAAAACTATATCATCCAAATTATAAATGCACACATAAAACTATTCTAAATGTGATTATTTATTCACATAAACAATAAGGTTTAGGTAATGACCAATGCCATGCATGAAAAGTGGCTTCAATTGCGCAACAGTGAGAATAGAAATAATACAGGGTCACAAGTAAAAGGCAAAAGCAAATGCTACTTCAACCTTTTGATTAAATACTTTCCAGGCATTGTCACAACTTAAACATCATTGAAAAGGACGAAAAAGTAAATACCGTAGCTAAATTGAGAGCCGTCTACAACCTCTTTACCCCATCCTCAACTCTAAAGATATAACCATATTTTAGGTATTCTTAGGCATTAAGGCTGTCTAATGACACAAGTGGGATCTGGACGAATAGCAAAATCACATGGCACAAATCATTCATTGCGCACATTTACGTTATTCTAAACATCGTGTAGTTTTGGTATAAATAAATGCTAAATATTCAAAATAGCGTAACCATAAAAAAAGAACTGCTTGGCAACACTTTTTTGTTTACAACTTTCATGCATTCGTTTTTAAAATTTCGAAATCTAACAAATGATATGGCACTTGTTAAAAACAGCTTTCAGATCTTTTTATCTCAGAAACCAAAATTGATTTCCAAGTACTTGAAAATGGTGAAAATCCAACTATCGTACTTTTATATTCATCTTTGTTTGTTTTTTTCTACAGATAGATGATTTCTAACTTGATCAGACGTCTGTTCATCAACACTGGTGATATTAACACACTACATTTATAACTACCATTCCAAATAAAGATCCCTGCATGTGTACATATATATAAACACAAAGTTTGTCTTCTCAGCAACAGCTGACAGTCAAATGAGTTGTCCCCAGTTTTTGTTTTCAAGAACATTGAAATTACAAGTGAAACTGACAACATTACCACAGAAGCCCTAAAAGAGCAACAATGCATCTTCACAAGTTCAAAACCCTAAAAATAACATTAGCAAGCAAAAAGGAAAAAAATCTAAACGCCTAATGGTGCTTATATACATATCAAGGTTCATTTATTTGGGAAAAAAAATTTGCCAAGTGCATCTCTTATTTTCTAGCTTGAAAAGTGACAACTGCAACCAGCACCAATACCAGATTTGCCCTTTGTCAAAACCCTTGTATCAACTTTTTCAAACATAATGAAAAGCCCTAAAACCATAAAAACATAAACAATCAAAATTACAATCTTCCATTTTTTCCCGAGAAAAACAAATATATCTACACACACACACACATGCCCAATGACAATGGAAACTGGAAACATTGCCAAACATACCCTAAAACAGCAATCATCCAGATTCATAAATAGACTCATATCCAAAGTTTCAGGGAAATTTAATGGAAAGCTACACCAATGCATCTAATACTATTTAGTCTCCTAAATAAATAGTTACACTGGCGGGAAAGGCCTTTAAGCAGGGGATGAGGGCACGACACTGATCCAGGGGACAACACTCGATGCCCGATTCTATTTTTTAAATTCAGGGGCTCTCGTGCGGGCATAATTCATATTCATATTAGAATTTGAGGCTTAGGGATTAAAATTCACGGGTGATACATAGTTACATCGGATTGAACTCCCTTTAAGCATCAAAACTCTAAAACCGACATCCAACAAGCAAACCAAAAATTCCCAAGAATCACACAAACTCAATAAAACTAATATGGAAAATATATATAGAAAAAAAGACCTTATGATAAAGGGCTTTCCAGGCATTATCATCATTAGCAGCCCTCCTCATGAGCGAATTTGTCATTGAAAGCCGACACAGGCTCGGGTAATCCAAGTAGCTCAGCGCGTGCGTCGTAATCTCCGGCACCAGCTGCTCCATCATCGACGCCCCCGTTTGCCGCTGCTCCGCCACCGCCGCCATGTCCTCCTCCGCAGCCTTCAACCTAAATTTTATAAATAGAAACGCGAATGTTCCGCAGATTAAGGTGAATGCTAGGGCTAGAGAGAGAGAGACAATCTCCATTGAATAGAAGACATTAAGGCGTCGACATAGAAACCCTAGAAAATTCAACAATATACATACACACATATATATATATATCGACGCGAATATATGAATCGAGAGAGATTGAGAGAGAGAGAGAGAGAGATTATCTGACCTGTAGAAGCCGGAGGCGTATTTGTGAAATTGTGATCCCATGGGTGAAAATTAGCATACGCTTTGAGGGCTTTATAGTACTTTCGCAACAAATGACGTCATAAACTTTTCCTGTCATTTCTTGAAGACTTCCTTAGCCTTTTCCAAAAAAAAAAAAAAACTCCTTTACTTACAAGTTTTAAATTCAATTATTTTATTTTAAAGTTGGACTATATTGCTTTCAAATTAAGTTTTTTATTTTTTTCCTTTATTTTGAACTAAAATACTTTAAACTTTTAACCTACATAAATTCATTTTTTTTTTCTTCATAAAACGGATGTAAGAAATTTCCTACATACATATATATATAAAATCTTTATACATATGAAAAAACTAGCTTACTTGTCTCAACTAGATTCACCCGGACAATTTAAAATCAGAGAGATGATCGACCGGCATATCCATACACTCGATTGTCGAATCATTGATTAGGTACATTGATCGGGTATATGATCTAACCTAACACAAACCCGCATCTGGGTCTTTTGCGGGTCAGATCCGAGTTGGATCCTTAGGTCCAAATCCGCTGGGGCAGACTGGATAGGTTGCAGGTCAAATGGCCACCCCTAGTCCTAACCAAAGGAAGAAAACTCCTATAAATTAATTGTCACGAGCAGTCGTTTTGATAGGACCCTGTGGTTCGGTACCATGGGTTGGATGATGGTTGGTAGCGTGCGAGTGGTTAATGGGTGGACATGGGCCGAGGCCTGAGCCTCTCGAGCTTGTCATCTAATATGTTTAAAAAGGAAATAAAATTACATGTTATTTGTATGCGTTGTGACGGGAACACAAGTTCTTTTCAATTTGCAAACATATTACGATAACATGTTATGCAAAAGCAAACCACTACAATTTTAATGTTATTGCGAACACACATAACCAGAGCAAAAAAGTATAAATTAATAAAAAAAAATATCGTAAACACGTACGCGAGTACAAAATTAGAAATCCTCCCGGAAATCCCTACCATACAACAATATATAATGTCAGTTTCGGCTCAGTATCGAGACTAAAAATATAGAAACTGAGTGGAAATTGACCACTAAAACGCTGTTCTATACATGATCAATACCTAAACTACAGAGGCATATGCTAATGTAGCAACACTGACTAATCTTCTAATTCTAAAAGAGCTAATCGTAGGAGATATACTAGCAACAAAGCAAAATAATGAGTACGGTTATACAACAGCTTACAAGCATCAAAATCCAACCTTTGCTCACTCGAAACACTTTCCGGGATAAAGAAGTCCCAAGAAAGATCACCTCCGAGACTAATTTCAAAATTGCAAAAAATGCAAAGCAAAAGCTCACAACAAGCACAGCAATCTCTTTCTTTTCCAGACTTGCTTGATTGGTCACAACCTTTTCAACATCTGACCTGCAAAAAGAGAAAAACAAAGTTCTCAATCCCATTCGAAAGGTCATCTCAATGTTTTTGAACGTTAGTCACCCTTCTAAAATTAATGAAGTGTGCTTATTAGATACTTTGAACACGGGTGGGGATATGCATATAACCATTCTAGGCTACATGCCTAAATTAATATATTGAAGTACAAGAGATCCAAAATTTGAATCAAAGAGAGAAAAAAATTAAATCAATAATGTCAAATTCATGTATAACCTAGACAATTTGCTGACCTCAACATAATGTTTTCTCGAATCAACGCATCTATTTGGGGAGAGACAATATCTTTCCACGACTTAAGGTCATTAACTCCTTTCACCTACGGAACAAAAAATAGTTAATAAAATGTGAAAGAGGTAATTAATTGCCAAGACTGTTGCATTTGAAAGAAGTTGTATAAGTAAACTTACCATAATCTCCTTCCATTCTAAAAGATCCTTCACATCTGTTCTGCTCTTCTCTAAAAGCTTTGAGTATCTAGCTAGCTCTTTGTCCATATCGGGGATCGTATCCCCTTGTCGTTTGTTCATTTCTTTTATATACTCCTCCAACACAGATAAGTTTATCTCAAGTGACCGAACTTTTTGCATCAAGATCTTCAAAACAGCATCAGCGTGTATTCTCCCACTTTTCTGCGGCTTCATGTCAATTACAGAGGTTGGGCCTTCATCACTTTGCTCTTCCTTCTTACTCTCAATTGCTTCTTGTAATTCACCACTTATTTTCGGATCACCAGGGCCCACTTCTGGTACCAAAGTTGGTATCAAAGTCGAATTAGGACTAGCCAACTCTTTAGGACCAGATTCCCCGGAATCCACTATGAGATCCTCAAGCATTCGTTCGATAGCATCAATGCCGTATACCTCAACAACACTCAAAGTGCAATAAAATTCTGATCCATAATGAGTAAATAGATTCAACTTTAAGTATCGAACCCATTTCGGTTCCCCCAACTTAAAGCACTGAGCATGCTTCGCATTTGCGGCAACAAATTTTCCTAGAGGAACCCACTTACCCGCGGGGAAAATTGAACTTCCAAACAATTCAAATTCCTTAAAATTGGAAGAATAATGCTCAAAATTCGCAATTTTAACTGCATCAACAAGTGTTTCCTCTGTCAACTCGATGATGACGAACTTTTCCTTGATAGAACAAGGGTTCCTCAAATACTTATCGTGATCTTTACCCAATATATTGCTAGCTCCTTTCGCTTCCTTATTATGAGCCACCACTTTCGCACCCTTAGCCGCTGATGCATAATTGTACTCAGTCCCCTCGGGCTCGAGCCGGTGAGTGATATTAACAAGTCGGCTCGATTCACTCACACCCTTCACTTGCTTTGTAATATTTCGAAATTCGTCAAGATTAAGATAAGCTAATCGGTTTTTCCCATCCTGTGCCAGCTCTATTGGCTTATGCTCCTGCTCTATTCGAGGTTCAATTGCACAAACTAATGAAGGGTAACCAATAAAACTCCACACTACATCCTCTAATTCACTTGTTCCTCTATCAGAATATTTGGGATTTTCATCATGGCAATCATGATTATCAGAGGCGTCAAAATTCACCAATTCATTAAACTGTAATAACAATCTGTTTATAGTCTTCTCTTCTCTATCCTTAACACATGAATATCTAGGGTCACAACTTTTGGTATTACAAAAATTGACACTAGTTATTCTTTCTTTATGAGCATTAACATTCCCTGCATATAATGCATCTAAATTAATACAAAACCAACCAAAATAAGAAACAAGTGGCCTATTTAAAAATGAAATTGTACCAAAAGTAACAAGCAAATAGACACAAGCTTCCAATTAAGGGATTAAAACTTCCATTCAAACCAAAATGGCAAAATTAATGCACTATCAACAAACACTAAATCAGCTGAATCGTCCAAATAAGTGTAATGCAACACAGACAAATCTACGACAGAATGCATGCTATATCAGGTGGATCTGGCCATTTCTGTTAGACACAACCTCACCCCTATTCACAGGTGGGTTTTCCTGGTCTTTGAACTCATAACACCTACTTTTTTAGGAAACTAGATTGTCCCCCGTACTAAATTTTATTGTTATAATATGTTTATTGTAATATGTTTGACTGAACCTCGACAACTTAGTCTCACCCCTCGCGAGATAGATTATCGCGAGATAGGGGAAAACTGGCCCTTTATATCTAGGGTAAAGAATTTATACAGGACACATTCCTAATCACAACATATAATATGTTCAAGAGGACAAATATTGAACTGAAATGCTACTTGAAAGTCGTAGTTCACAAAAGGGCAATTAAAATAATGTCAACATAATTCATTATTGGGGGCTTTCAAACCAGTGTATCTAAACACTGCTCAATCTCCTATTTTAAATACAGAGTTTGCTACATTGCTCCCTTGAACTAGGGGTTTACTGTTCATTCCAGTTCTATTAAAGTTCAGTGTATATGGTGTGTATATTTTATACATGAAAACCACTGTTCTAGAACTTGAGGTAATGGAATGAAAATTTAGGAGTTGAAAATGGGGAAATTGGTGGGAGTGCCATTCCAAGACCAAATTCAATAAAGAAAATAGGGCTAAACTAAGATCTGAAAAAGTGAATTGGGTATGAGCTAAAATCCCAATACAACACATAAATAATAGGAAAAATTTGACCTTTTATTAGCAAGGATAAACCCAGTTTAGCATAACATAAGAACAAGAGACATCACAATATATAATTTCATTATTACATGACCAAATCCAACAGAAGCAAAAGGGTTATATTATGATCTTGAAAATGTGAAATGGGCATAGCTAAAACTCTAATTTGACACATAAAAATAGGAAAAAATTACTTTCATTGGTTAGTATAAGCCCTAATTCAGAGTAGAACAACAACACGAGACATCATAATCGTGTATACAATTCAATATTACATGACCAAATCTAATAAAGAAAAAAGGGCTAAACTTCAACCTTGAAAATGTGAAATGGTATAAGCAAAAACCTCAATTAACACATTAAAATAGGAAATTTTCTTTATTGGCAAGGATAAGCCCTATTTCAGAGTAAAACAAGAACACAAGTGATGAGACATCAAAATTGTGTCTACATAAATTCACCAATACATGAACAAATCCAATAAATACAAAAGGACTACACTAAGATCTTAAAAACGTGAAAAGGGTGTAAGTTAAAACCCCAATTTAACAGATAAAAACGTGAAAAAAAAAAAAATCTACATTGGCAAGGATAAACCCTAATATAGAGTAAACGAGAACATGAGACATCATAATTATGTCTATATCAATTCACTATTAGAAGAACAAATCAAATAAAGACAAAAGGGCATTACGTTAATCTTGAAACTGTGAAATGGGTATTAGCTAAAACCCCAATATATAAAACATAAAAACATGAAGAAAAAAAAAATACCTTCAGTGGCTAGGATAAACCCTAATTCAGAGTAGAACAAAAACACGAGACACCAAATTGAGAAAACCAAAGGCAAAGAGAGCTCGAAAATGCTTCTCCTGGTTGTGGGTTTCTCGTAATTTCTCCGAATTTTAAGGTTTAATCCGTAATTTTTGAGCGATTTCTTCATCTCTCATCATAAAAAATACAGAAAATAAATTCCTACAAAGGAAATGGGAGAAGAACTGGGTTTTTTTCTCTGCTTGTTGCTCAACTGTTTTTTGATTTTCTATTTTTCTATTTTATTTTTTTTGTATGGGTTGAGAATTTTTTGTGGCAGATAATTAATTCACGAGTGGGGGAGAGACCAGGTCTAATAGGACAATAGCATCTAACACGTGTCATTGGAAACTCTTTGGAAATTACAGTTTCATCCACTTAACTATTGATTATTATGATTTTTACCATAACTGAAAATAAAGCTTCAGAATGACCCCTAGACTTCTACTGGGTTGCGAGTAAGTGATAGATTGGTTATAGGTTTTAAAAAGCTCAAGGCTTTCTGGTCTTTTTCTTAACAGCAGCAACCGAACACACCTCAATGCTTGTTTGGTTGTTGATTACAGGCTCCAGCTTCTCAGTTTTTTTTCCTTAAAAATTGACAATGTTCGACTGTTCAATTTATAAGTTGAGTTTTTTTTTTTTTTTAATCTAAATAGTTGTATTCATCCAAGGGTAGATTAGCATCAGATGTTAAATTTTGCATGTGCATAAGAACAGACAGATGTTATGCGCCATGGGTATCTATAACAATTCGATATATTGTGTAAATCCGAAAAGAAAACCAAATCAAAATATTGTAACCCAAAACCAAACCGATACACATAGATGTGTTTGAGTTGGCATTGTTTTACTTATAGATTAGTTTCGTTCTGCTCGAGATTTTGTAAAACCGTAATATTGATCGGATCTCAAGTTTGCACATGTAGGAGTGTAATTCCTAACTTTTAAATTGAAGAGCAAATAATGAAAAATAGTGTCAAAGGACTCAAAACATGTAGAATCTCTATCACGAAGCCTGTCAATTTGCATATTACATTCCACTTTTGCTTAATGATCTAAAGAATATGATGCCACTCGTATGGACAGACAAAATGGCACATTCTCGACAAATTAGGCATTATATCCCACATCGACTATGAATAGAGCAACAAAAGACTTAATATACATCAATGAGCTCACTACCTAATGGGCTTAGCCTTTTAAATGAATATGAGGTCCAAAGTTATACATTATTAGCCTCTCGTATCCACGTGTAAGGCTTTTCCCCATCTTTCAATACTTCCTAACAATTGCCCTCAAGAGGGAGTGGTTTGATGTGGTCACATGCAAAGAGAGATTGTTGGGATTGCGTGATATCTGACATTGACTAAGAATAGAGTAATATAAAACTTAATATACTTTAATGGGCTCACTATCTAACTAGTTTAACTTTTTAAATGCGTATAAGTTTTAAAAATGCATATTAGTCTCTCCTATCCATTGTCACGGACAGATACTTCTTCTCCTTCGAGACACAGACCGTTCTTGGACGAATCAGATCTAGAAGCTTCCAAACTTTCCTATTGTATTTTTGTACTTTCTAGATGTATATGGGATGTTATAGGGTTGTATAGAATATGTTATAGAATATAGCAAAAATATATAGATAATTTTAAAAATTTTGGACAAATCCTTAAATACCTGAGAACTATCTTATAATATTCTAAATGGGTTCTAGATAAGAAAGAATCTAGAACCCTTTTGGGCCATAAAAGTGAGAATGGGCCAATCTATATCACTCTAACCCTTTTATTTATGGTTGTGTATTAGCTTACATTTCCTTTCTCGTGAGTAGAGTGAGTTAAGGATGATTAAACCCCTCAAATCTAGATCGAGCAAGTTAAGTGCCACACGGATAGGCTTGAAAAATTACACCCGTGACACAACGTATAGAGCTTTTCCTCATCGTTCAAGACTCCCTTAGGAAAGTCTGAATCATATTATGTTGTAAATTTACTAGGGGGATGAATTTGTATTTTTGTAGTAAATTTAGTTGTAGTTCGAGTCAAAACTAGTAATTGAATCCCTCTAGTTCAAATTATGCAAGTGAAATTCTCATCAATGGAATTGATTGAGCTTGAATATCTTTCTGCAGCAGATATACAAATTTCTTTTGTTGTTGAATTAGAAAATTCAAATGGCGTTAAAATAACTCATATGTGAATGGCTTATAACCCGTAAGAAAATTCCAATGGCGTTAAAATAACTCCGTTGTGAGCCACGTTAGTCAGCTAATGAGTAGAGTTAGAACTTGATTTAGGACCGTTTTGTAGACGAACTTTCGGGGAGCTCAGTTCAACTCGGCTTTTGGTGTATGTTTTGTAGATGAACTTCCGGATAGAACTTGACTTGAGAGCTCATTTAGTAATAAATAGTGTCCAAAACTGGAAAAAAAAATAATTAAAAAAAACTTGTTTGGACGCTAATTTCATTAGTATGCACAAATGGATGTTACACCTTGACTAAAATTGAATCTTGCACACAAACCGGACCAAAATAAGATGGAAGTCCTCTCAATATAATATTTTTTTTTCATTGTAATGTACGTGAATTACTGTAATTTCTGAACAAATTATTATAAATTGAGAACAAATTACTACTAGTATTTTTTTATTTAAAAATAGTTATAATATTTTTTTTTCGATTTATAATAATTTACTTTTAAAATAGAGTAATTCTGTTAAAAAAATAATTCTTGTATTGTGTTGTTTTGCAAATGAAATTACTGCAAAAGAAAAGCAAACCCAAGCAAAAGCAAGTGAAAAGTGAAGAAGCAAAGTTATAACAACAAGAACCAGAAACTTGTAAGGGTTTTGAAACTACAACGATATTGTCGGCCAACATACCATAAAAAACTCACTTTTTAAAGAAACTGACACACAAGCATGTGAATTTATTTCGTTGTAATTTTTAAGTAAGTAAATTAATTTATTTTTTAATAAAAAAATTAAATATATTTAATTTAAAATTCACATTGAGGCTAATATAATAATAAGTAAAATTTAAAAATTAAGCATCCAAATACTATCCGAATTTAAAAAAATAAATAAAAAGCATATCATAGAAGCTTCCACCAAACGAACCTGCAATTTCCTATGAAGGTCTTAAACTTGAAGAAAATTTGAAATTTGCTGTAAAGACCAAAGAGAAAAAGGAATCTCCCTTTGCATTCTTTTCCCACTCAAGGTTTTTAAAATATAATAATTCAATATTTTTAACATAACAAAATTGTCTAATTCACTCTCATTTTACATTTAAATATTTAAATTTAATATTTTTATTATATTAAAATATTAAATTATTATATTTTAAAACCTAATAAAAAACATATCCGATGAAAATGTCGAATAATTGGTTGGTGGGAGGGATTGGAAAATAAACAACAATTCTCCCTATAATGGTCGTTGCTCCACGTTACACACCATAATTGATGCGACTTTTGGAAAATACTACTTATTAAACTACTTTTGATTTTACATTGGAATTGGAGATGGAGTGCATGATCTACCAATAAGGACTAAGGACATTCATTTTCTTATAATAGATTTATATTTGATATTATTTATTTTTTATTTATCGTAGAATATTATATTTCTAGTTATAAAACATATTTCATTTGATTGAATAATTTCATATAGATTTGATTTATTGTATAAAACTTCTCAAATTTAGATATAATTGTCTCTCTGCTTTTTATATTATAATATCAATAAAAGTTTCTCCACTATTAACCAAATTAGACTCATTGGTTCAACCCCTGCATTAAAATGGGCTGATTTCCTCTAACATATTAAATATATTGCACAACCATATTTAAGAGCATCTAATTTTCAATGAAACTCATCAGATAACGAAATGATAGCGCAAGCGTGAGAGCGTCACATTTATAGGTCAAAAATCTACAAGAACGAAAGCAATGAGAGTAGAGTGTTACCCGTCGATGTATGATTAGGTAATTTAATGGCAGCTACATTAATGTAGTTCTATCTCTTGAATGAGCAATGGCGAACTCAAAATATTATGTTATGGGGGCCGAGTTCATATTTTTTAGTTGGGAAATCTATTTCTTTTTGTGTAGGGGGGCGAGATATTTCAAAATTTAAACATAAATTATACAAAAATTTTAAAGATCAGATAGAAGCACGATCAATCTATATCTCCAATTATTCCACCAACGTTACATGTTAGTCACTTTATAAGTTTGTTTAGAGAGAAACTTTTCTTGTAAATGAAAAAAGTGTCTCTAATTGATACAAGAAGTGACAAAGACTCGTGAACACACATCATTAAGCTAAGTTAAAGCTAGTAAATAATGTGTTGGACCATCTCTCGATGAGATCACAATCTTTTTGTGTTTATAATTTATATAAATAGTAGCTTAACTCAACGTGTTAACGGAAACTTAACATTGTGCTTGGACCAAAACACTTATTTGAGCAATCTAAAAATTATTCAATTGACAATACTGATACATCCCACATAATTTTGTAAAGCGAAATTATTTTGTTCACCTAATTTTATATTCATAATTACAACTGAATATCTACCCTAAGCAAGTCTGCAAATGTATTACAACCGCTCAAAATAAATAGCTATAACGTGCCAACTTTGAAAATGATGATCGAATTAGGTCCTTATGTGATTTTGAAGCTATTTTTTGTGTGATCCTTGGTAATGTACGATTGTAATGAAATTTACAAATTACCATGCTTACTTTTGGGTGATTTTCATACTCCCTTATTTTTCAAAAGGAATAATTCTTTTAGTAGTCACATCGTTTGGATAAGTAATATTTATTTCTTTTTCTTTTCCTTGTTCTTTAATAATTATGATGGAAAAATTTATTAAATCTACCATTACCAAATTTATCTTATTTTATACTTAATAATTATGAATGACAATAATATTTATGTACTTTGAATGGCCAATTTCTTATGAGATGGGAATTAAGTCACCATGTCACGAGAGGAAATGGGTATATGAGAGCGTCAATTACCTAATTTAAAAAATGATTAGAGCAAGAGCGAAAATCGAAACGAAAATAAAAATGAGCTATAATTGGAAGCGATAGCATCACCGGTACACATAGAATTTAGCCACTTAGAAAAAAATTATAATTTGTAGAGAAACAATGGTCACACATACAAAATTTATCATTTCTCTTGTACATTGACCTGGCAAAAAATTTTTTAAATATGATTTATTCATGAATGTATTATATTAATAACTCAATTAAAATTTTGTTTGTTACGTCTCATGTAGAAATTTTGAATGGAAAGAACATTTCTTAGTCATCATTTGACTATTTCTTTGGGAATTTTTTAATCTTTGAACTTTTTAGTGCTAATAATTATTATTATAATTATTATTATTATAAAGAAAGTAGAAGTAAACATTATTTGGTTCAAAGCATTTGCTCGTTAAAGTCAAGTCCAAACACAGACACATATCTCTCACTCTCTCTCTCTCTCTCTGGTTTTGATCTTGGATCCATAATCTCACATGAAAACCTCAAGATAATCGGAGATTAAATCGCACCCAAATTAGAAATCTGAGAGGATAAGCTCACCCTTGCCAAATTAGCCCCAATCTCGCTTAAAATTGACTCAAAAGATATAGTCTTTTGAACTATAGTCAAATGCTATAAATTCACACCCCATTTTTCGCTTTCACCTCCCACTATTTTGAGGGTGAGAATAGATTTCTTGTATTTCTCCATCTCTTGTTCTATAATTGATTGCCTGAAAATTCAGATTAATTCCCATTTTGTATTAATCTCTCACACCCAATCTTGCCCACCTTTTTGGTGGGTGGATTGGAAGAGGGATAGGCCTTTTTTGTTTTATGATTTGTTGAATTTTTTTTTTTCAAATCTTTGAATGCCCTTATTTTGTTATGCCTTCTGATTTTCATGGTCATTTTTCCAAGTTTTGGGAATTTGGTTCCGTTGTTAATCGTTGAAAGCCCTCATCTTTATTATTTATTAAGCCTTTTGATTTTGAAGCATCACTAAACTTGGAGATTATAAGGCGCATATTATGTAGATTATATCATCTGATTTCGGATTTTCTCAGAGGAGAAAAATTTGTACCTGGGTATTTGTATAATTGATTTGTGGGCTTTTCTTTATTTTTCTATATGTAATTTTATGCATTTGGTTTAGGACTAGGGTTTTTGACCATTTGGAGGGAATATTCCAAATGTGATCAAGGGACTGTTTTGATTTTGTTATATATTTATATTGTAAGTCGAGTAAGTTGAAAGAGAGAGTTTTAAAAAATGTCAGTCGCGGATGTTTGTTTAAGTCCGGCGCGTGAGGGTCCGTGCTATATCGGCATCCCTCCATTGGATGACAATTCGATAGGTATTTACCTAGCTGTGGGCGGTTCTGTGATTCCCATGAGGGTGTTTGAATCTGATTCGATCGCTTCGGTGAAACTCAAGATCCAAACATGCAATGGCTATGTTGCAAAGAAACAAAAATTGGTTTTCGGAGGGAGAGAATTGGCAAGAAACAACTCCCTACTTCGGGAGTACGGTGTAACCGATGGGAATGTGCTTCATTTAGTCCTCCGTTTCACTGATCTTGATGTGATCACGGTTACAATGGCCTGCGGTGAGGAATTTGAGTTTCAGGTCGACCCAAATGAAAGCATTGGGTATCTAAAGAAGCAACTCGCTAAGAAAGGAAATGGCTCAGCTGACCTTGAAGATCAAGAGCTTCCTTATTATGGGGAGAAGCTCTATGATCAAAAGCGTCTTGTCGATATATGTAAGAACACGGATGTAATGCACTTGGTGGTGCAAAAATCTGCCAAGATTTGGGCTAAACATGATGAGAAGGATGTCGAGTTCTCTTTTGAGGCTGATGAAAAGACAGTCAAAAAGGAGAATGGTCAAATCAAATCTGTGGAGAAGCCACCCAATTTTTTGTTGGAACCTGTGCTTTTCAATCCAAATTTCAAGTTCTCCCCTTTGGTATGGGATATGATTGAGTCTACCCTTTTTGGGCTTAAGCTAGGTAAAGTACCTAGGAGATCATCGGAGGGTACGGGAGGAACTTACTTTATGCAAGATGCTTACAAGAAAAACGAATATATTTCTGTTTTCAAGCCCATGGATGAGGAACCGATGGCGATGTATAATCCTAATGGGCTACCCTTGTCTGAAAATGGCGAAGGGCTTAAGAGGGGTACTCGAATGGGAGAAGGTGCTCTCAGAGAAGTTGCGGCTTACTTGTTGGATCATCCGAAAAGTGGGACCCGCTCATTGGTGAGTGATGAGGTGGGATTTGCTGGGGTTCCGCCGACTGTTATGGTGCAGTGCTTGCATAGGGGATTCAATCACCCTGATGGATATGAGGTTGGGGCCAAAAATGTTAAAGTCGGTTCTTTACAGATGTTCATGAAGAATGAGGGGAGTTGCGAGGATATGGGCCCGAGTGAGTTTCCTGTAGCGGAGGTTCATAAGATAAGTGTGGTTGATATACGTATGGCTAATGCAGATAGGCACGCGGGGAATATTTTGATGAAGAGAGACAGCAAGGACGGGAGTGTAAAACTTATTCCTATCGATCATGGCTATTGCTTGCCTGAGAATGTAAGTTCCGCTTTTGGTTATTCATATCTTACATTTCCTTTATTGCTTGCATATTATCCACAATATCTACATATGCAGTTGGTTCGAGTTTGCCTTTTTAGGCCTTGCTAATCCCTATCTTTAGCTCTATGCCTTGTCTGATTGGTAATATACAAGAATCCAGTAAATAAGATCTGAATCTTTTGTACATTAAGCAAGAGAAGTATGCTATAGCTATTTCCTTCCGGGCACTTATAATAGAAAAGAAGGTAAATTTGTTCATTTCGTCGATTTATTCCTTGCCTGTGAATGTAAGCTATACTACATCTGAAATTGATAGAATATATATTATTTTCTTATGGCAGTTTGAAGACTGCACATTTGAATGGCTCTACTGGCCTCAAGCCCGCCAACCTTACTCCCAAGAGACCACTGAGTACATAAAATCACTTGATGCAGAAAAAGACATTGAGCTTTTAAAGTTTTATGGGTTGGACCTATCCCTTGAATGTGCTCGAACACTTCGAGTCTCAACAATGCTTTTAAAGAAGGGGACAGAAAGAGGACTCTCTCCCTTCAAAATCGGAAGCATCATGTGCAGAGAGACACTGAACAAGGAATCTGTCATCGAACGGATCATCAAAGAAGCACAAGACTCTATTCTCCCTGGAATGAGCGAAGAAGTGTTTCTAGAAGCTGTTTCCAAAATCATGGATTTCCACATTAATGAAAATGCTGAATAAACTCTACCAATATATCTATATAGTGATGGTATGAATGTATGTACAAGGGTTGATGGCTTTACTTTGTTATCTGTAAGAGCCTAACCCTTCTGTTTCTTGTTAAGTGCTTCTGTTCTTTTCAATTAACACTCTGGGGTCATATTGAGACACTGAACAGAAGTTCAAACATAAATATAAATAACAAAAGTATTTTATGTATTTTAGCATTTTTCTCGAATTGTACATTGCTATATCTTAATTTGAAGCCCACTTGGGGATATATGAACCCACTTGGGGATATATGAACCAATATAGGTCCACACCTGCGTATTACACAATAGTCTCTCTAGTCTCAAATGAAGGTTTTTTTTTTGGGCAATGTAGCTTACAACTTTGCCATATCCTTTGATCTGAAAATTGCACTAGTACTATAGCAGTCTATAATTATGTGGCAGTGACGTGAGAATAATGAGAAAAGGCAGAGAAAGACCTGTAACTACTTAAATGACCGGCAGAGAAAGACCTGTAACTACTTTGATCAGAAAATTGCACTAGTA
>MKEJ01028816.1:0-15735 GCA_001753735.1 Embelia ribes
TTTTTGGTAAAAAAAAAAATTATGAGAATAATTATAATTCCTTTTAACCAACTCATTGGTCTGTCCCTATCCAATAGTAAAATTGCACTCTTGACAAATATACCATAATTTTTTATTTCAATTTTTGCATTTTAGTGAGAGTAGAGTTTTTATAGATTACCTGTGTACTAATTGACATATAAGTGAAATGTAGATGCTTGATAAATTTACATATTTGGTAGTTATTTTGTGATTTGCATATACATAATGCATGTGATGTATCTACACCGTTGAAAACTTAATTCTTTTAGTAAATTCAATTTATAGATATTTGTTTGTAAGGTGGTACTAAGAGAAAAACTTATTTGTTTGCAGCTTTTAAGTTTTGAGTTTTCAATTTTTTTTATTAGCTTTTAAATTTTAATACCATATATAATGAAATTATATTTTTATCTAATTTTAACAAAGATTTTATGTTTTGGTTTCAGAAAATTTGTTTTGTAATGTAAAAGGTATAAATACTAGATTTTAAATGAGGGAAAGATGAATTTTAGAAAGTCAGTGTGAATGCTCTCAGCATTTCAACGAGACCAAATATAATTTGGATTGAGATTTTTTATAAAGAATTTTTCTATACGTTGTTATTTAGAATACGATGCATAAAATTTTTGTAGATCCATTTTTTTTTTTTTTTAAATTATGCTGAGACCCATCAAATCCAATTTATAATAATTTGAATGGTAATATGCAAAAAAAATCTTATATAATTGTATGTATAAAATCCACTTTCATATAGTTTTGATCTAAATTATGGCCCCATTAGGGTAATTTCACCCTAAAAGGAATTCAATAAATTTCTTAGGTTTAAAATAATTCGATTATAGCAAAATAAAAGCTTTTCGGCATTTAGTCCATCTTGATCATTAGATAAAGTATATTAATAATCAAGATTAAAATGGCAAGGACCGCACAAAAATAAAATAAATTTTTTTATCTAAATTATTAATATTTCTATTCAACAGTATAAATGATCTTGCTCCAAATTAACAACAAAAAGCAAATGGTAGATCAGACGGCCTAAAAGGCCCAACCAAAGCCTGGATTATCTCTCGGGTCTCAGAGCATTCTAAATTTTACTTTCTAAAAGTTCAATTCTCATATGAAATATAACTAAGGCACAAAATTTTCTAAAAAATTATTTCCATATATAAAAAATATTAATATACACAGATAATAAATTTTTAAAAAATAAATTTTTTCTATAAATAAGTATATTTATTTTATTTAGTAAGGAATATTTATTTTTTTAATGAAAAGTTGCGAGTATTAACTTTGTTAATTTCTATAGCATTTTCAGTACTCTTTTGTAAAAATAGAAACACTCGTTTGGAAGATGGGAATGCTTTTACCAAACTGCCCTTTCTCCAGACCCTAGACCGGAGATGGTGAGTTCCTCTCCCTAACCGAAATTTTTTTTTTTTAAATTTGTGAATCGTCGGGTTGCATTATCCGACTAATTTACAGGATTCAGTGCCTCGCTACTACGATAATTCCCAATACGGATCAGGGTTTCACCTTACGGCGTTGTGATTCCAAGTGCAACACATGTAAATCGAACTCCGGACCTCGTACTGAAATCATAATTACCGATCATTCCGACTACTAGTCCAACCGATAGGATTTAACCGAATCTATTTCTCTCTCATCCATTGCTATTTGTTTCTGAGAAACCGTTAATTAGGAAATTAAAAAATTCGATTTTTTTTTCTCTCTCTATGTTTTGGTGTTAGGTTTACGAAAGATTATGCTGGTTCAATTGATTGCGCTTGGTTCTGTGTTTAGAAATTAGGGCTTTGGAATTGACGCTTAATTCACTTATTCATTTCGTAGGTGGAATTATAAATTTGGATTAATCTGATTACAATCTATTTTTATCAATTTATAGAAAACTTTTAAAAAATTCTACAATAGATTTCTCAATGAGAAAATCTACTATTCACAATTTTTCTATTAAAAAATATATTTTTTTTTTACCAAAACTATGGAACCCTAGGTTCGGTAAAACATATTTTTGTATTTTATTGTACGATATACAATTATTGTAACTATTTTCTACAAATTTTATATAAAGATTGGCGTTAGCAATTTTTAAAATATGAGATATCTAGCGGGAGATATGACTTTCTAGTAAGTGATGTAGAAATTAAATGAGAAAGACGGTAGGAATGCCGTGTGAGCATTCACACGTCTTTAAAGTCTGATTTCTCACCCCTTTAATTTCTCAATTCAAAAATTGAGGAAAGAAATCTAACACATCAGTCTTTCTATTTTCAGAAAAATTTCTAGAAATGTTACAGTAACTTTATAAATGAAATATTCACAATTTCTCTAATAAAAAAAAATTTGCATCAAAATAAAACAAATATATCTATTTATTGAAAAAATATTTTTTTCAATGTATTAGAATATTTATTTTATTTTGGTCTGAAAAAATTTATTTTTTAATAAAAAATTATGAACATTAACTTTCTTTAAACAAAAATTTACTATTGCATTTGTAGAAAATTTTCTAAAAACAAAAATACTTAGGTGAGATATTTTTTTCCAAACGAGGAAGTATTTAGAATAACGGGTGGGAATGTCCTTAGAATAATTATATATATTATAAAAATATATAAAAATTATTTTTTTAATATTAATCAATATTTTAAAATTGTTGAAAAAAAATATTTTTTTGAAAGATAAATTATGAATAGTAAATTTCTTCTTTAAGAAATCGAGTATAGTATTCCTAAAATTTTTTATAGAAATTCAAAATAATGAAAAGATTGCTGTGAGATATTTCTATGAAAGATGAAATTATTATTTTTTTTACAAAAAGTAGTGGGAATGCTCCAAAGAAAGGAAATAACAACTACCATTTTGTGTGTTTGCAATATATAAGTTATCACTTATTAATTTTTTTACTTAAAAATTAGATAATATCTAACTACTTAACTTTTAATCTGAACTTATTTTTTATTTTGGTATAAATAAACTAAAAATTTTAAACTAGATGCATACAATTTTTATCTTATACATAAAAATGCTGACTTATTTGCTTAAAAAATGTAACCAAAACAACCAATATTTTTATTAATTTCCAGTAATGAGCACGAGCACGATAATGTATATCAAACCCTCCAAAATCAAATCGTAAAAGACCAATAACAAAAGTTGAAAGTTAGAACCCATAGACCGCCTCTTCCCTGGAGCTGGCGACTAATTTCTAAATGGCACTTGGTTAGCTATTACAATACAATTTTATGTGCATGTTAAAAAATCGAGTTCAAGTAATTTGAATCATCGAATTCTTCTAAAGCTTAAATGACATAATCAATTATTTTGACCATATCATATACATTTGAAGTAGATGAACCAAGAAGGAGAGTACACAAAATCTACCAAAAGAACGAAAAAAGTGGCCATAGGATAAACAAAATCAGTAACTAGAGCAGAATTTTAATGGCCTCGTCACTGAAAATGAGGTTAGGAAGAAAAAGTATCCACAATTGTTCCTTCAAGAGAAATCTTATAGACTAATCTAAAGCTCTTTGGTCCTAAAAATGAGGCCTGTCCTTATATGCAGCACCTAAAATTATACTACTGTCATCTCTCTCTCTCTCTCAATCCTTGCTCAACCGTGCTGCTCCCCTTCCCCATCAACAAGCAATAGAGAGCTGTGATGATGAACCATGAACCACCGTCCATTGTGAAACTCGAACACATTCGTCATATTAAAAGAACCAATATGCCCATTGATGAAGGTTTTCATGGTAATCCAAGCCATATCTGATAGCACCCTTGCCCTCACATCCCGGACCTGGAAATCGACTCCTTCGTCCCAATTGAATGCCAGTCGAAAGCTGTCTATCACCGAATTATACCTATAATTAACAGAACAATCAGACGAATAAGCACATTGTTTATTCTGTGAAATATGAGAAGCAGAGAGAACTAAAGAATAACTCTTACGCTTGTAAATAAAGTCATGAAGATTTCAAATGTAAGGAGATTTATCTATATATATATGATTAAAATGTCTATAGCAACATATGTTCAGACGCATTTCAATGTTGTTTGGGTGAAGTGTAGCCTTAGTATCACAATGATCACAAGCTAAGCAGGTAACCCCCCCAAAAATTACTTGATACTTCAAGTACAAAGACTAGAATGGATTTGCACTCTTCTTAGCACAATACGTGATGCAAAACTCCACAGAATGACAAAAATCAAAAACTTCGTAGTTGAAAAACTGTCACTTATGCAGAATTTAACTGCATAAGCTGCTTCTTCTCCTTGATGTGAATTGCATAAGCTTTTGAAACGGCTGGCATGGGGCAAAACTACCACAACAAACTGATAGAAAACAAACATGCATTACTTATCATCAGTTCTACAGTGAAATACTAACCAGTTGACACAAGCTACTTTCCAACACGCTTTTGGCTACTTATCACCAATTCTACCCACGTGCTTATAACCAGATGGCATATGTATTTTCCATAGCCCTCACGAGCACACTAGCCGATGATAATAAAAGCAGAGAAGTCAACTATTACGACGATATAAACAGATAACAAGCAACATACCCAGTAAAAAGCTCGCCCGATACATGAATGCATTTCACGTAGTCTGCATTAAGCCAAAGACGACCCATTGCTGGAAGGGATTTCAATCTTGCTACATTAAAGAATTCTGCATTTACATTCAGAATAGCTCTTGTAGCAGCGTAGTACGCCTTCCATCCATTAACCGGGGTTATGTTATCCTGTTCTAATGTGAAATCCTACAAAACAGAGACAATAAGAAGGTACCGTTATTGCAATAGCAAGTAAAGCACTACCTAGCACAGAAGCAACTTTCGCAGTCCAAAACCAGAGAAAAAGATAATAGTCAAATTTGCCAATCTCGTTAAGCTAACTTTAAACCAAACTTTCCACACACAAAAGAATGAAGAGTAATACAGATGGTGTGTACATCACAGTCCAATTAAATAGGAATCAATAGAAATGAAATGATGCAAAGTGACCACAAAAAGAGAAGGAAGCTATTCCCCAACTGGAATAAAGGTTAATTGTGCATTTTTTGTACTATGTTCCTGAAAGGTTTTACACGGAAGTTTAAGACTCTAGCAAACAAATAAAGTAGAAATTAGAGAAACAATCAGAGCAGCCACTTGAATTTGCCTCCTTATTCTTAGCTTTGCAAGGAAGAGAAGCCCTAAGGACGTGAACCCTATCTCATGCGGTCAGACCCTATAAGTACCTCAATTAACTTCGATTCCAAAAAACTGGGCCCAATTTCACAGCTTATATATACAATTCACATCAATTTCTTAAATTGAGCCATAACTCACAAGTTATACCTACCATTCAGTTCAAGTCCCCTATTAAAACTGAATCCAAACAAAAGGACTTCCCCCAAGCCAACCAAATCGCCACTTCCTCTGATCCACCAATCCAACAAGCTATTAACTCCATATTTGGTGTCTTGCAGGAGTTCAAGTGTCAATTACACTACAAGCTACAGTCTTTTCAGGATTTTAATTAAACGTAGCAAAGTAATGCACATAAAACAAGCATACTGGCATAAACACAAAAGAAGTATAAGAAATGCAATAGACCATCAACTACAGTACAAATTCCCCCCTGAAAGCACTTCTTTATCAAGTAAATATGCATCCTACAAAATTACAAGGCAGTAGTTGCAACCTCAACAACATCCTCAAAAGAAGAGTTCCATAAAAAGCGAGATCAAGTATAACAGTTATAAGTGCTTGCGTTACCATTTCATCTGCATCAAGATATAATGGTTGATAGAGTGGGGATAACTAAATACCTCACAAGCCCGACGCTCATTCATGTACTTTTCTCAATTACAAAATACAGCCATTATGGCTCTAAAAACCATTTGTACAAAACTTGAAAGACCCATCCATATTTTTCAGCATTTTTAGACAGTACGCATTTATGACTTCCTACATTTGATTAAATTGCCGATGATCTAGCTGAATGGTAAAACTATATCATCCAAATTATAAATGCACACATAAAACTATTCTAAATGTGATTATTTATTCACATAAACAATAAGGTTTAGGTAATGACCAATGCCATGCATGAAAAGTGGCTTCAATTGCGCAACAGTGAGAATAGAAATAATACAGGGTCACAAGTAAAAGGCAAAAGCAAATGCTACTTCAACCTTTTGATTAAATACTTTCCAGGCATTGTCACAACTTAAACATCATTGAAAAGGACGAAAAAGTAAATACCGTAGCTAAATTGAGAGCCGTCTACAACCTCTTTACCCCATCCTCAACTCTAAAGATATAACCATATTTTAGGTATTCTTAGGCATTAAGGCTGTCTAATGACACAAGTGGGATCTGGACGAATAGCAAAATCACATGGCACAAATCATTCATTGCGCACATTTACGTTATTCTAAACATCGTGTAGTTTTGGTATAAATAAATGCTAAATATTCAAAATAGCGTAACCATAAAAAAAGAACTGCTTGGCAACACTTTTTTGTTTACAACTTTCATGCATTCGTTTTTAAAATTTCGAAATCTAACAAATGATATGGCACTTGTTAAAAACAGCTTTCAGATCTTTTTATCTCAGAAACCAAAATTGATTTCCAAGTACTTGAAAATGGTGAAAATCCAACTATCGTACTTTTATATTCATCTTTGTTTGTTTTTTTCTACAGATAGATGATTTCTAACTTGATCAGACGTCTGTTCATCAACACTGGTGATATTAACACACTACATTTATAACTACCATTCCAAATAAAGATCCCTGCATGTGTACATATATATAAACACAAAGTTTGTCTTCTCAGCAACAGCTGACAGTCAAATGAGTTGTCCCCAGTTTTTGTTTTCAAGAACATTGAAATTACAAGTGAAACTGACAACATTACCACAGAAGCCCTAAAAGAGCAACAATGCATCTTCACAAGTTCAAAACCCTAAAAATAACATTAGCAAGCAAAAAGGAAAAAAATCTAAACGCCTAATGGTGCTTATATACATATCAAGGTTCATTTATTTGGGAAAAAAAATTTGCCAAGTGCATCTCTTATTTTCTAGCTTGAAAAGTGACAACTGCAACCAGCACCAATACCAGATTTGCCCTTTGTCAAAACCCTTGTATCAACTTTTTCAAACATAATGAAAAGCCCTAAAACCATAAAAACATAAACAATCAAAATTACAATCTTCCATTTTTTCCCGAGAAAAACAAATATATCTACACACACACACACATGCCCAATGACAATGGAAACTGGAAACATTGCCAAACATACCCTAAAACAGCAATCATCCAGATTCATAAATAGACTCATATCCAAAGTTTCAGGGAAATTTAATGGAAAGCTACACCAATGCATCTAATACTATTTAGTCTCCTAAATAAATAGTTACACTGGCGGGAAAGGCCTTTAAGCAGGGGATGAGGGCACGACACTGATCCAGGGGACAACACTCGATGCCCGATTCTATTTTTTAAATTCAGGGGCTCTCGTGCGGGCATAATTCATATTCATATTAGAATTTGAGGCTTAGGGATTAAAATTCACGGGTGATACATAGTTACATCGGATTGAACTCCCTTTAAGCATCAAAACTCTAAAACCGACATCCAACAAGCAAACCAAAAATTCCCAAGAATCACACAAACTCAATAAAACTAATATGGAAAATATATATAGAAAAAAAGACCTTATGATAAAGGGCTTTCCAGGCATTATCATCATTAGCAGCCCTCCTCATGAGCGAATTTGTCATTGAAAGCCGACACAGGCTCGGGTAATCCAAGTAGCTCAGCGCGTGCGTCGTAATCTCCGGCACCAGCTGCTCCATCATCGACGCCCCCGTTTGCCGCTGCTCCGCCACCGCCGCCATGTCCTCCTCCGCAGCCTTCAACCTAAATTTTATAAATAGAAACGCGAATGTTCCGCAGATTAAGGTGAATGCTAGGGCTAGAGAGAGAGAGACAATCTCCATTGAATAGAAGACATTAAGGCGTCGACATAGAAACCCTAGAAAATTCAACAATATACATACACACATATATATATATATCGACGCGGAGAGAGAGAAAGAGAGAGATTGAGAGAGAGAGAGAGAGAGATTATCTGACCTGTAGAAGCCGGAGGCGTATTTGTGAAATTGTGATCCCATGGGTGAAAATTAGCATACGCTTTGAGGGCTTTATAGTACTTTCGCAACAAATGACGTCATAAACTTTTCCTGTCATTTCTTGAAGACTTCTTTGAACTTTTCCAAAAAAAAAAAAAAACTCCTTTACTTACAAGTTTTAAATTCAATTATTTTATTTTAAAGTTGGACTATATTGCTTTCAAATTAAGTTTTTTATTTTTTTCCTTTATTTTGAACTAAAATACTTTAAACTTTTAACCTACATAAATTCATTTTTTTTTTCTTCATAAAACGGATGTAAGAAATTTCATACATACATATATATATAAAATCTTTATACATATGAAAAAACTAGCTTACTTGTCTCAACTAGATTCACCCGGACAATTTAAAATCAGAGAGATGATCGACCGGCATATCCATACACTCGATTGTCGAATCATTGATTAGGTACATTGATCGGGTATATGATCTAACCTAACACAAACCCGCATCTGGGTCTTTTGCGGGTCAGATCCGAGTTGGATCCTTAGGTCCAAATCCGCTGGGGCAGACTGGATAGGTTGCAGGTCAAATGGCCACCCCTAGTCCTAACCAAAGGAAGAAAACTCCTATAAATTAATTGTCACGAGCAGTCGTTTTGATAGGACCCTGTGGTTCGGTACCATGGGTTGGATGATGGTTGGTAGCGTGCGAGTGGTTAATGGGTGGACATGGGCCGAGGCCTGAGCCTCTCGAGCTTGTCATCTAATATGTTTAAAAAGGAAATAAAATTACATGTTATTTGTATGCGTTGTGACGGGAACACAAGTTCTTTTCAATTTGCAAACATATTACGATAACATGTTATGCAAAAGCAAACCACTACAATTTTAATGTTATTGCGAACACACATAACCAGAGCAAAAAAGTATAAATTAATAAAAAAAAATATCGTAAACACGTACGCGAGTACAAAATTAGAAATCCTCCCGGAAATCCCTACCATACAACAATATATAATGTCAGTTTCGGCTCAGTATCGAGACTAAAAATATAGAAACTGAGTGGAAATTGACCACTAAAACGCTGTTCTATACATGATCAATACCTAAACTACAGAGGCATATGCTAATGTAGCAACACTGACTAATCTTCTAATTCTAAAAGAGCTAATCGTAGGAGATATACTAGCAACAAAGCAAAATAATGAGTACGGTTATACAACAGCTTACAAGCATCAAAATCCAACCTTTGCTCACTCGAAACACTTTCCGGGATAAAGAAGTCCCAAGAAAGATCACCTCCGAGACTAATTTCAAAATTGCAAAAAATGCAAAGCAAAAGCTCACAACAAGCACAGCAATCTCTTTCTTTTCCAGACTTGCTTGATTGGTCACAACCTTTTCAACATCTGACCTGCAAAAAGAGAAAAACAAAGTTCTCAATCCCATTCGAAAGGTCATCTCAATGTTTTTGAACGTTAGTCACCCTTCTAAAATTAATGAAGTGTGCTTATTAGATACTTTGAACACGGGTGGGGATATGCATATAACCATTCTAGGCTACATGCCTAAATTAATATATTGAAGTACAAGAGATCCAAAATTTGAATCAAAGAGAGAAAAAAATTAAATCAATAATGTCAAATTCATGTATAACCTAGACAATTTGCTGACCTCAACATAATGTTTTCTCGAATCAACGCATCTATTTGGGGAGAGACAATATCTTTCCACGACTTAAGGTCATTAACTCCTTTCACCTACGGAACAAAAAATAGTTAATAAAATGTGAAAGAGGTAATTAATTGCCAAGACTGTTGCATTTGAAAGAAGTTGTATAAGTAAACTTACCATAATCTCCTTCCATTCTAAAAGATCCTTCACATCTGTTCTGCTCTTCTCTAAAAGCTTTGAGTATCTAGCTAGCTCTTTGTCCATATCGGGGATCGTATCCCCTTGTCGTTTGTTCATTTCTTTTATATACTCCTCCAACACAGATAAGTTTATCTCAAGTGACCGAACTTTTTGCATCAAGATCTTCAAAACAGCATCAGCGTGTATTCTCCCACTTTTCTGCGGCTTCATGTCAATTACAGAGGTTGGGCCTTCATCACTTTGCTCTTCCTTCTTACTCTCAATTGCTTCTTGTAATTCACCACTTATTTTCGGATCACCAGGGCCCACTTCTGGTACCAAAGTTGGTATCAAAGTCGAATTAGGACTAGCCAACTCTTTAGGACCAGATTCCCCGGAATCCACTATGAGATCCTCAAGCATTCGTTCGATAGCATCAATGCCGTATACCTCAACAACACTCAAAGTGCAATAAAATTCTGATCCATAATGAGTAAATAGATTCAACTTTAAGTATCGAACCCATTTCGGTTCCCCCAACTTAAAGCACTGAGCATGCTTCGCATTTGCGGCAACAAATTTTCCTAGAGGAACCCACTTACCCGCGGGGAAAATTGAACTTCCAAACAATTCAAATTCCTTAAAATTGGAAGAATAATGCTCAAAATTCGCAATTTTAACTGCATCAACAAGTGTTTCCTCTGTCAACTCGATGATGACGAACTTTTCCTTGATAGAACAAGGGTTCCTCAAATACTTATCGTGATCTTTACCCAATATATTGCTAGCTCCTTTCGCTTCCTTATTATGAGCCACCACTTTCGCACCCTTAGCCGCTGATGCATAATTGTACTCAGTCCCCTCGGGCTCGAGCCGGTGAGTGATATTAACAAGTCGGCTCGATTCACTCACACCCTTCACTTGCTTTGTAATATTTCGAAATTCGTCAAGATTAAGATAAGCTAATCGGTTTTTCCCATCCTGTGCCAGCTCTATTGGCTTATGCTCCTGCTCTATTCGAGGTTCAATTGCACAAACTAATGAAGGGTAACCAATAAAACTCCACACTACATCCTCTAATTCACTTGTTCCTCTATCAGAATATTTGGGATTTTCATCATGGCAATCATGATTATCAGAGGCGTCAAAATTCACCAATTCATTAAACTGTAATAACAATCTGTTTATAGTCTTCTCTTCTCTATCCTTAACACATGAATATCTAGGGTCACAACTTTTGGTATTACAAAAATTGACACTAGTTATTCTTTCTTTATGAGCATTAACATTCCCTGCATATAATGCATCTAAATTAATACAAAACCAACCAAAATAAGAAACAAGTGGCCTATTTAAAAATGAAATTGTACCAAAAGTAACAAGCAAATAGACACAAGCTTCCAATTAAGGGATTAAAACTTCCATTCAAACCAAAATGGCAAAATTAATGCACTATCAACAAACACTAAATCAGCTGAATCGTCCAAATAAGTGTAATGCAACACAGACAAATCTACGACAGAATGCATGCTATATCAGGTGGATCTGGCCATTTCTGTTAGACACAACCTCACCCCTATTCACAGGTGGGTTTTCCTGGTCTTTGAACTCATAACACCTACTTTTTTAGGAAACTAGATTGTCCCCCGTACTAAATTTTATTGTTATAATATGTTTATTGTAATATGTTTGACTGAACCTCGACAACTTAGTCTCACCCCTCGCGAGATAGATTATCGCGAGATAGGGGAAAACTGGCCCTTTATATCTAGGGTAAAGAATTTATACAGGACACATTCCTAATCACAACATATAATATGTTCAAGAGGACAAATATTGAACTGAAATGCTACTTGAAAGTCGTAGTTCACAAAAGGGCAATTAAAATAATGTCAACATAATTCATTATTGGGGGCTTTCAAACCAGTGTATCTAAACACTGCTCAATCTCCTATTTTAAATACAGAGTTTGCTACATTGCTCCCTTGAACTAGGGGTTTACTGTTCATTCCAGTTCTATTAAAGTTCAGTGTATATGGTGTGTATATTTTATACATGAAAACCACTGTTCTAGAACTTGAGGTAATGGAATGAAAATTTAGGAGTTGAAAATGGGGAAATTGGTGGGAGTGCCATTCCAAGACCAAATTCAATAAAGAAAATAGGGCTAAACTAAGATCTGAAAAAGTGAATTGGGTATGAGCTAAAATCCCAATACAACACATAAATAATAGGAAAAATTTGACCTTTTATTAGCAAGGATAAACCCAGTTTAGCATAACATAAGAACAAGAGACATCACAATATATAATTTCATTATTACATGACCAAATCCAACAGAAGCAAAAGGGTTATATTATGATCTTGAAAATGTGAAATGGGCATAGCTAAAACTCTAATTTGACACATAAAAATAGGAAAAAATTACTTTCATTGGTTAGTATAAGCCCTAATTCAGAGTAGAACAACAACACGAGACATCATAATCGTGTATACAATTCAATATTACATGACCAAATCTAATAAAGAAAAAAGGGCTAAACTTCAACCTTGAAAATGTGAAATGGTATAAGCAAAAACCTCAATTAACACATTAAAATAGGAAATTTTCTTTATTGGCAAGGATAAGCCCTATTTCAGAGTAAAACAAGAACACAAGTGATGAGACATCAAAATTGTGTCTACATAAATTCACCAATACATGAACAAATCCAATAAATACAAAAGGACTACACTAAGATCTTAAAAACGTGAAAAGGGTGTAAGTTAAAACCCCAATTTAACAGATAAAAACGTGAAAAAAAAAAAAATCTACATTGGCAAGGATAAACCCTAATATAGAGTAAACGAGAACATGAGACATCATAATTATGTCTATATCAATTCACTATTAGAAGAACAAATCAAATAAAGACAAAAGGGCATTACGTTAATCTTGAAACTGTGAAATGGGTATTAGCTAAAACCCCAATATATAAAACATAAAAACATGAAGAAAAAAAAAATACCTTCAGTGGCTAGGATAAACCCTAATTCAGAGTAGAACAAAAACACGAGACACCAAATTGAGAAAACCAAAGGCAAAGAGAGCTCGAAAATGCTTCTCCTGGTTGTGGGTTTCTCGTAATTTCTCCGAATTTTAAGGTTTAATCCGTAATTTTTGAGCGATTTCTTCATCTCTCATCATAAAAAATACAGAAAATAAATTCCTACAAAGGAAATGGGAGAAGAACTGGGTTTTTTTCTCTGCTTGTTGCTCAACTGTTTTTTGATTTTCTATTTTTCTATTTTATTTTTTTTGTATGGGTTGAGAATTTTTTGTGGCAGATAATTAATTCACGAGTGGGGGAGAGACCAGGTCTAATAGGACAATAGCATCTAACACGTGTCATTGGAAACTCTTTGGAAATTACAGTTTCATCCACTTAACTATTGATTATTATGATTTTTACCATAACTGAAAATAAAGCTTCAGAATGACCCCTAGACTTCTACTGGGTTGCGAGTAAGTGATAGATTGGTTATAGGTTTTAAAAAGCTCAAGGCTTTCTGGTCTTTTTCTTAACAGCAGCAACCGAACACACCTCAATGCTTGTTTGGTTGTTGATTACAGGCTCCAGCTTCTCAGTTTTTTTTCCTTAAAAATTGACAATGTTCGACTGTTCAATTTATAAGTTGAGTTTTTTTTTTTTTTTAATCTAAATAGTTGTATTCATCCAAGGGTAGATTAGCATCAGATGTTAAATTTTGCATGTGCATAAGAACAGACAGATGTTATGCGCCATGGGTATCTATAACAATTCGATATATTGTGTAAATCCGAAAAGAAAACCAAATCAAAATATTGTAACCCAAAACCAAACCGATACACATAGATGTGTTTGAGTTGGCATTGTTTTACTTATAGATTAGTTTCGTTCTGCTCGAGATTTTGTAAAACCGTAATATTGATCGGATCTCAAGTTTGCACATGTAGGAGTGTAATTCCTAACTTTTAAATTGAAGAGCAAATAATGAAAAATAGTGTCAAAGGACTCAAAACATGTAGAATCTCTATCACGAAGCCTGTCAATTTGCATATTACATTCCACTTTTGCTTAATGATCTAAAGAATATGATGCCACTCGTATGGACAGACAAAATGGCACATTCTCGACAAATTAGGCATTATATCCCACATCGACTATGAATAGAGCAACAAAAGACTTAATATACATCAATGAGCTCACTACCTAATGGGCTTAGCCTTTTAAATGAATATGAGGTCCAAAGTTATACATTATTAGCCTCTCGTATCCACGTGTAAGGCTTTTCCCCATCTTTCAATACTTCCTAACAATTGCCCTCAAGAGGGAGTGGTTTGATGTGGTCACATGCAAAGAGAGATTGTTGGGATTGCGTGATATCTGACATTGACTAAGAATAGAGTAATATAAAACTTAATATACTTTAATGGGCTCACTATCTAACTAGTTTAACTTTTTAAATGCGTATAAGTTTTAAAAATGCATATTAGTCTCTCCTATCCATTGTCACGGACAGATACTTCTTCTCCTTCGAGACACAGACCGTTCTTGGACGAATCAGATCTAGAAGCTTCCAAACTTTCCTATTGTATTTTTGTACTTTCTAGATGTATATGGGATGTTATAGGGTTGTATAGAATATGTTATAGAATATAGCAAAAATATATAGATAATTTTAAAAATTTTGGACAAATCCTTAAATACCTGAGAACTATCTTATAATATTCTAAATGGGTTCTAGATAAGAAAGAATCTAGAACCCTTTTGGGCCATAAAAGTGAGAATGGGCCAATCTATATCACTCTAACCCTTTTATTTATGGTTGTGTATTAGCTTACATTTCCTTTCTCGTGAGTAGAGTGAGTTAAGGATGATTAAACCCCTCAAATCTAGATCGAGCAAGTTAAGTGCCACACGGATAGGCTTGAAAAATTACACCCGTGACACAACGTATAGAGCTTTTCCTCATCGTTCAAGACTCCCTTAGGAAAGTCTGAATCATATTATGTTGTAAATTTACTAGGGGGATGAATTTGTATTTTTGTAGTAAATTTAGTTGTAGTTCGAGTCAAAACTAGTAATTGAATCCCTCTAGTTCAAATTATGCAAGTGAAATTCTCATCAATGGAATTGATTGAGCTTGAATATCTTTCTGCAGCAGATATACAAATTTCTTTTGTTGTTGAATTAGAAAATTCAAATGGCGTTAAAATAACTCATATGTGAATGGCTTATAACCCGTAAGAAAATTCCAATGGCGTTAAAATAACTCCGTTGTGAGCCACGTTAGTCAGCTAATGAGTAGAGTTAGAACTTGATTTAGGACCGTTTTGTAGACGAACTTTCGGGGAGCTCAGTTCAACTCGGCTTTTGGTGTATGTTTTGTAGATGAACTTCCGGATAGAACTTGACTTGAGAGCTCATTTAGTAATAAATAGTGTCCAAAACAAAAAAAAAAAATAATTAAAAAAAACTTGTTTGGACGCTAATTTCATTAGTATGCACAAATGGATGTTACACCTTGACTAAAATTGAATCTTGCACACAAACCGGACCAAAATAAGATGGAAGTCCTCTCAATATAATATTTTTTTTTCATTGTAATGTACGTGAATTACTGTAATTTCAGGACAAATTATTATAAATTGAGAACAAATTACTACTAGTATTTTTT
>MKEJ01028836.1:0-17323 GCA_001753735.1 Embelia ribes
TACATCAAATCGAGAGGTGAAGAAGGGCGGATTTGAAGCTTTTGTGTAGGAAGCCTTGAGACGACTTCTAGTGGTTTGTTAGGTATAGTAGTTAACGAACTTTAATATAAAATTGACGAGTTTGTTCATGTGTAGATGTGAATGAGACGTTTGAATGTGATGTGTATGTGGAATGGAATTAGACGAGATGATATGCCTAATAGGCGTTTAATATGCGCAGACAATTTGACGTGATTGATACGTCACATAAGCATAGTATAAGCATAGATGAATGGACGTGAATTGATATGTCATATAATTGTAGATATGTGTTGGCTAACTAGATGTGATTGATATATTGTGTAGGCATAGAACAGACATGAAATTCTTATGTGCGTAGTCTAAATCCATGTTTATAGCGTTGTTGATTATCCTGTTAAATGTGTGAATTATAATATGTCAAATGTATAGTTAAATCCATTACATTGCATTCAGGTGGTATTGCGTGGATTGGCATTGACGTGAGATTTTTGTGAAGGAAATTGTTTTATAAAATGAAATAAATTAGTTGTTTTCCTTTCATTTTCGGGACATAAATGTATCAAATTATAAAATGCATGGATTTTAGCAATGAGGTCATTAAGCCTCACCGTGAATAATAGAAAACTAAATATGAGATTATTCCATTGATTACATCACCAGCGGGTGGTGATCAATGAAGGCTTGGTCGCGTCACCAGCGGGTGGCAATCATAGCGATTCATGAAAGCCTAGTAATACTAATCCCAATAAAAATATTTTAAAGTATTAGCATGGTAAAGTGCATGGGCGTACATTCATGATCATAATTATATTTATGTTTACAAGATTAATATGCATTGTCATCCCTTCATTTACTATGTATATATCATAATCTCTCTTTTATTGTAGAGTTTTTTGGCTAACCGTACATTATTTTTCCATATTTTTGAATATGCATGGTTTTGCAGATGTGAAGGTGGGCATAGAGAATCAGTAGATGCTCAGCCCATGTACATATTTTTTGGATCCATGTATTAGTGCAAGATTATGTATTTTGTTTAGTAGCGCAATCTGATTGCGTAAATGTGGCATTGTAGCATGGGTGAAGGTATGGACAAGTTCTAGCTCCTGTATGAGGGACGAAGAACCTATGTATACATTCTATTTCTTTTATTTTTGACAAATATACAACTTGTAGTATTGTATAAACAAACAGACAGGTTTACTTTTTATTCAGCATTGTATATATGTATTTTCTTGAGTTGATTATGGCCTTCATCCTTTTTTTTAGCATAGTTCTTTTGTAAATACTGTAGAATGTACGTAGGACCATCCTACAGTGACGGATATATGCAATGTGAATGGCGTAGAAGTAGTTATTTCATTTTATTTCGTTTTATTTTTATTTATTTTATTTTCCTTTTCTTTATTAGCTAACGTCCCTGGGTTTACCTGGGATTTAGGGCGTGATGGGTTGGTATTGAAGCAAATCAAATGATATAAACTTTGGTGGCTTACGGGTAGGAGGTCTTGGTAAGGCGAGAGTATAAGAATGCAAAAGAATTATTTGCTTAAGTATTAACTTCTTGCGTGACATAATGTGTGATAGTTGCGTAGGCGTAGATACTATCACTACATTATGAAATATGACTTTTTTACTTTTTGCATGGTTGTTGATGTAAAGTTAGTGATGGTGCGGGGGCATGCAAATTGCGGCAGAGGTCGATGTGGAGGGAGAGTTTCGAATGCGCATAGTCGTAGTGGTAAAGCGGGGACTCGTGGTGAGGAAGAGGTTCATCTAAGGCACACTCGTGTACGAGAGCTGGAGATTCTGAAAGCAGATAATATCCCTTACTTAGAGGATCATACAAGCGAGGAAGTGAGGGGGTTCGTTTACTTTGATCTGGAGTTCCCCCATTAGCTTTAACGGGACTTAACAATATAGGAGAGTCCTCTAGTTTGATACAAGAGTTGGAAGAAGCCTTAAATAGAGTAGCGCATGTTCAAAGACAAGCGTAGAGAATGTCAAAACTCGAGTAGTTATGGCTCAGAAGATGTTTCGTACTATGGCTCCACCTATCTTTTTGGGAGAGGGCGACGCTATCCTAGCCGAAGATTGGGTAAGAGATGTGGAGAGAATTTAAAATCTTTTCATATGGTCGATGATGACTTACGAATGGTAATGGCGCCATTATACTTGCAGGGTAAGGTGACTCGGTGGAGTAGCAAGGAAGAGATGAGTGGGATAGGAGACATTACTTGATCCGCGTTTCGGGAGCTATTCTTAGACAAAATGTTTCCCCAGATGTTTCATGAAAGAAAGCGGGAGCAGTTTATGAATCTTTTCCAAGAAGGTTCTTCAGTGTAAAAGTATTAGATTTCATTCACCGATTTGTCTTGATATGTGCCCGAGAACGTATCGATGGATAATATGTATATTCATCAATTCAATAGTGGTTTGCATCCATCTAACGAGTGTATTAATATGGCTATAGAAGTGGAAAATAGTCTGGAGACCAAACAACAGGCAAAGATTTCTCGTTCTACTTTTTATTCTACTCGATATTTGGGCCAAACTTCTGATTCTCAGCCACAGTTTGTTTAGAGTCCGGATATAGGTTAGGGTATGCGTAATGGTCGTAGTGGCAGTGGTGGTAATGGTGGTGGCGGTGGTGGTTCCCATGTTAGCAGCGGTGGTGGTAAGAAAAGGTCTGGGGCGGCTTTTCTACTTTTTCTCGCTGGCATTCTCAGCCTGTCTTTTCTTCTTCAGGTTCCATGCACGAGACTCGGGGTGTTTCCATTGTGGCTGTTAGAGTCATATTGCTTATAATTGCTCATTTCCTGCTGCATGTCAGATGTGTGGGTTGGAGTCTCATGTTCAGGCGGTATGCACATTAGTTGCTTGCCATCGGCATAGCCAGCGAGGATACATATAGTCTCATTATCCAAAGGATTTTGTTGTTCCCGCTGCACCTCAGCAGCAACAACCTTCATCTTCTGGTGTGGCTCCGAGGCCACTATCGACTTTGTCTTCTTCATCTTCTCGTTAAAGCGGGGGTGTATAGCGTTGAGGCTACCAGAGTTAAGTTGGATGAGGTGAATTTTAGTAGGATCAATATTCACAGGCCCGTGCTTATGCTATTCCTCATATGCCTCAAGCTCCAGATGCTGTTGAGCCATCCATTGTTCGAGGTAAAGTATCATTTCTTTTTATATGGGCACATGTTTTATTCGATATTGGTGCATAACGTTCATTCATTTCATTACGTTTTGCATTGATATTGGAATTGCCTATGGAGTATTTAAATTCTCCTATGTATGTTGATACTCCGGGGGATAATACTTATTGAATTGTTCACGTTTGTAAGGGTACAGGATTCTTATAGTGGATCCCATTTTCATATATGACTTCGTAGTATTTGACATGTTAGGTTTTAATATAATTATGGGTATAGATTGATTGATAGACTTTTATGCTATCATTGATTGCGAGAGGCGTATGAGGACTCTTGCGGGGGTTAGCATTTATTTCCATGGGGAACGTAGTCATGCGATTCCCAATACTCGTCACGGATTGACTAATCTTTCTATCATGATGACTAGTTTATCTGTCGCGGAGGAAGTAGTTACAGGGTTGGAGTTGTTGCCAGTAGTCTGTGATTTTCTGGATGTGTTTCCTGATGACTTAAGTGGACTACCTACTGAGAGCAAAGTTGAGTCCACTATTGATTTGATGATGGGAACGAAGCCTATTTTTATAGTGCCATATAGTTTGGCTCTAGCGGAGTTGGAGGAATTTCTAGTGCAAGTTGATTATTTAACGTTGAAAAGGTTTATTAGACAAAGTACTTATCGTTGGGGTGCTCTAGTGTTATTTGTTCAGAAGAAGGATGGATTAATGAGCATATGCATTGATTATAGCAAATTGAATCATGTGATGGTGAAGAACATGAACTCTTTATTGCGTATTGATAATCTCTTTCATCAACTACAAGTTCTTAGTTCTTTTCCAAAATTGATTTACATTCGGGTTATCATCAATTGCTAGTGTGGAAGGAGGATATTAATAAAATTGAGTTTCCTGAAATGTCTTTTAGTTTGACTAATGCTCCTGCAGCTTTCATGGATTTGATTAACCACATTTTCAGCCTTATTTGGATCATTTAATCTTTGTATTCGTTGACGATATCGCGTATTCGTCTATAGAAGAGGCTCACCGAGAACATATTCGCATTGTACTTTCTACTCTTCGAGAGAATCAACCTTTTGTGCAGTTATTGAAATACGAATTTCGGTTGTGCGATGTATGTTTTCTTGGTCATTTTGTATCAGAAGGAGGTATAACTGTTGATTCGTTGAAAGTTGAGGCCATAACTAATTAGAAACGTCCTAAGTTGGTATTCCAAATTCGAAGCTTCTCAGGGTTAGTCAGGTTTTATCGTCACTTTGTTAAGGACTTTTCTCATTTGGTGGCCTCAATGATTAGACTTACTCGTAAGGGTATGAAGTTTGAGTGGAATGCAAAATGCAAGGAGTCTTTTCTCATTTTGAAGGCATTGTTTACCTTAGCTCTTATTCTTATGATTCCGGAGCAAGGGCTTGGCTACTCGGTATATTGCGATACATCAAAAGAAGGGTTGGGTTATGTGTTGATGCAACCTGGAAAGGTTGTGGCATATGCATCAAGGGAATTCAAGGTTTATAAGAAGAATTATCCGACTCATGATCTTGAATTTGATGTGGTGGTATTTGCATTGAAAGTTTGACGCATTACCTCTACGAAGAAAAGTTTGAGGTATTTTCTAATCATAAATCGATCAAGTATGTATTTACCTAACGTGACTTGAATATGTGTCAACGGAGGTGGATGCAAAACTTAGATTAGTACAACTTTGATTTAGAGTATTATCCCGAAAAGAGAAATGTGGTAGTTGATGCATTGAGTCGAAAGACTTGGTGTACTCTTGCATTTCTGGCAGTGGATGAATGGGAGATGTTACCAATATTGAACAAATTTGGATTGGATTACGTAGAAGAAGTGTGGATTGGAGCTATATTGTATACGATCGAAGTTCAACCAACTTTGGTCATTCGTGTAATTGAAGCTCAACGTGCTGATGACGAATCTGACGTATATCGTATTTGCATTATTAGCAAGCATGGACTTGATAGATGGGTGTTGGCGGAAGATGGCGGAGTTCGGTTCTAGGGTTGTTTATTCATCCCTACATTTGTTCAAGATGAGGTTTTGTATGAATCTCATCATTCGCAATTTGGCGGTGTATCCTAAGGGTACTAAAATGTTCTATGACATTGAGCATCAATTTTGGTGGTCCAAATTGAAAAAAGATATTGCGGAGTATGTATTGCATTGTTTAACATGTCAATAAGTAAAGGCGAAACACTAGGGTCCAGGTAGGTTGCTTAGATCATTTCTAGTTCTCGAGTGGAAGTAGGAATGGATTACGATAGATTTTATAGTAGGTTTGCCTAGATTACGACATTGTTTTGATGCCATTTGGGTGATTGTCGATCGAATGACAAAGTCTACTCATTTTCTTCCGGTTCATACGACTGATTGTGTCGAGAAATTATGTTGGAAGTACATCGATGAAATTGTTCGATTGCATAGAATTCTGGTATCCATTGTGTCAGACAGTGACTCTAGGTTTATATTGTGTTATTGGTTGGGGCTTCAAGAAGCCTTATGAACCAAACTTTCTTTAATCACGACTTTTCACCCACAAATGATGGCCAATCGGAGCGAACCATCTAGACATTGGAGGATATGTTTCGTGCTTGCATGCTTGATTATGATGACAGTTGGGAAGATCGCGTAAGCTTGATTGAATTTTCTTACAATAACATTTATTACGCAAGTATCGAAATGGAATCTTTGGGAGATTGCGTAGATCTCCAATTTGTTGGGTGGAAGTTGGCAAAGCAGCATTGTTGGGTCCGGAGTTGGTCTAAGAGACAACTCGGATTGAATAGTTGATTAAGCAGCATTTAAAGACGGCTTGAATTTGCCACAAACGTTATGCGGATGTGCGAAGGCGTCCCTTGGCATTTGAAGTAGGGGAACACGTATTTTTTAAGGTATCTCCGAAGAAGGGAAACATGCAATTTGGGAAGAAAGGAAAGCTTTCACCGCGTTATATCGATCCTTTCCTTATTCTCGAAGTGGTGGGTGAAGTGGTGTATCCGTTGACGTTACCACCTCAACTTGCGATTATTCATCTGGTCTTTCATATATCTATATTGCAGAAGTACTAACGATATTCATCTCATATGATTGACTTTGATTATTTATATGTGCAAGATGACGTGTTGTATATGCTTCAACTGATTTGTATCTTAGATTTGAAAGAGTAAACATTGCGTCGGCATAGTATTCGTTTGGTCAAGGTGTTGTGGAAGCATGCGTAGATTATGTATATATATGTATGGTGTGTGGTGCATATGAAGCATCCTGAGTTATTCATCGATTCCAGTATGTTGTTTCTTTTGCGTAGTGTGTGCGAATTTTGAGGATGAAATTTCATAATGTGGGTAAGATGTAACGTCCTGGAAATTCGGATAAATTTTTTGTTTTAATAATAATATTATTCATTACATTATAATATTATTATTGTGTAGAACGCATGGATTATATGTATATGCATGAAGTGTGGTGCATAGTTACGTAACATGGAAGATAATGCCGAATAGCGTAGAAATGCGGGGTTTGGATTGGGTTTGCCAGTAGTCACATTATGTAGCATAGATCAAGTTTCGGGCACTCAAATACGATTCTGAAAGTTGTTAGACACTTCCATTAGTATCTATGAGGGATTACGAGTGTTTTTGAAAGTTTTCAGCCCATGAGCACTCGAAATTCCAGTGGCTCTGATCGATCCAACAATCGATCCAACTAGCTGTTGGATCGATCCAAAATTTCGGACCGATCAACCAAAATATTGTTGGATCGATCCAACTGGTGTTGACTGACTTAAGTGGCATGTACTAATACTTGTCTTCTTCACCTTTTCCCTATTATTTCTGAAAAAGAATAGAAAGCGAGAGGTGTGGTAACTCAAAAGGCCCAACCTTTAGAGCTCGATATCATCTAGCCTCGGTGTTCGATTATGATTAAAAAGTGGAGATTTCTCATCCTTGGAGCGAGACAAACATTTTGAAGTAAATCTCCCCTTTCGTCTCATTCGTTTATATTTCCTCATTTTCTGTGCAACTTTGTACGTGAAGATCAATTTGATATTCTTGAACCTTACCTCATGTGCATCACTTTTATCAATAGGTACGTTGTCGTTCGCATTCGTCTTCTATATCAAATCGAGAGGCGAAGAATGACGGATTTGAGGCTTTTGCATAGCAAGTCTCGAGACGACTTCTACTGGCTTGTTAGGTACAGTAGTTAACTAACTTTAATATAAATTGATGACTTTATCCATATGTACGGTAGTTAACTAACTTTAATATAAAATTGATGACTTTGTCCGTATGTAGATGTGAATAAGACGTTTGAATATATTGTATATGTGGAATGGAAATAGAAATGATGATATGCCTAAAAGGCATATAATATGAGTAGACATTTTGCCGTAATTGATACATCACATAAGCGTTGTACAAGCATAGACGAATGAACGCGAATTGATACATCATATCAGCTTGGATAAGCATTGGCAAACTAGACATGATTGATACATCATGTAAGCATAAAATAGACATAAAATTCTTATATACGTAGTCTAAATCTATGCTTATATCATTGTTGATTAACATGTTAAATGCATAGATTATATAACATGTAAAATACGTAGTTAAATGTATTACATTGCTTTCATGTAGCATGACTTGGATTGGCGTTGGCGTGGGATTTTTGGAAAGGAAATTGTTTTATAAAGTCAAATGCATGGGTTTTTTTCCTTTCATTTTTTGGGACATGAATGTATCAAATCATAAAATACATGGATCTTAGCAATGAGGTCATTTAGCCGCATCGTGAAAGATGAGAAGCCAAATCTGGGAGTATTTCATTGATTACGTCACCAGTGGGTGGTGATCAATGAAGGCTTAGTCGCATCACCAGCGGGTGGCGACTGTAACAATTTATGAAAGCATGATGATACAAGTTCCAATAAAAATATTTTAAAGTATTGGCATGATTAAGTGCATGGGTGTGCGTTGCATTTATGATTATAATTATATTTGTATTCATAAGATTAATACGCATTGTTATGCATTCATTCACAATGCATATAGCTTGGTGTTTCTTTTATCGTAGAGTTACTTAGGTAATTGTAAATTTTCTTTTTCCATATTTTTGGATAAGCGTGGTTTTGTAGGTGCGGAGGCGGGCGTATAGTATTAGTAGATACTCAGGTACTTATACATATTTTTGGCTCACATGTATTAGCGAATGATTATGTATTTCGTTTTGTAGAGCACTCTGATTGCGTTGTAGCATGGGCAACGGTATAGATAGGCTTTTACTCCTATATGAGAGACGAAAAATCTATGCATACATTTTTATTCCTTTTATTTTTGACAAGTATATAGCTTGTAGTGTTGTATAAGTAAATAGATAGATTTACCTTTTATTCAGTGTTGTATATATGTATTTTCTGGAGTTGGCACATGCTTTCATCTTCTTTTTTTTTAGCGTAGTTTTTTTATATATGTTGTCGATCATACTGTAAAATGTGCATAGGATCGTTCTGCAATGGCGGATAAATGCAATGTGAATAGCGTAGAAGTAGTTATTTCCTTTTATTTCGTTTTATTTTTATTTATTTTATTTTCCTTTTCTTTATTAGCTAACGTCCCTGGGTTTACCTGGGATTTAGGGCGTGATGGGTTGGTATTGAAGCAAATCAAATGATATAAACTTTGGTGGCTTACGGGTAGGAGGTCTTGGTAAGCCAAGAGCGTAAGAATGCGTAGGAATTGTTTGCTTAAGTATTAACTTCTTGCGTGACATAATGTGTGATAGTTGCATTGGCGTAGATACTATCACTACATTATGAAATATGACTTTTTTACTTTTTGCATGGTTGTTGATGTAAAGTTAGTGATGGTGCGGGGGCATGCAAATTGCGGCAGAGGTCGATGTGGAGGGAGAGTTTCGAATGCGCATAGTCGTAGTGGTAAAGCGGGGACTCGTGGTGAGGAAGAGGTTCATCTAAGGCACACTCGTGTACGAGAGCTGGAGATTCTGAAAGCAGATAATATCCCTTACTTAGAGGATCATACAAGCGAGGAAGTGAGGGGGTTCGTTTACTTTGATCTGGAGTTCCCCCATTAGCTTTAACGGGACTTAACAATATAGGAGAGTCCTCTAGTTTGATACAAGAGTTGGAAGAAGCCTTAAATAGAGTAGCGCATGTTCAAAAACAAGCGTAGAGAATGTCAAAACTCGAGTAGTTATGGCTCAGAAGATGTTTCGTACTATGGCTCCACCTATCTTTTTGGGAGAGGGCGAGGCTATCCTAGCCGAAGATTGGGTAAGAGATGTGGAGAGAATTTAAAATCTCTTCATATGGTCGATGATGACTTACGAATGGTAATGGCGCCATTATACTTGCAGGGTAAGGTGACTCGGTGGAGTAGCAAGGAAGAGATGAGTGGGATAGGAGACATTACTTGATCCGCGTTTCGGGAGCTATTCTTAGACAAAATGTTTCCCCAGATGTTTCATGAAAGAAAGCGGGAGCAGTTTATGAATCTTTTCCAAGAAGGTTCTTCAGTGTAAAAGTATTAGATTTCATTCACCGATTTGTCTTGATATGTGCCCGAGAACGTATCGATGGATAATATGTATATTCATCAATTCAATAGTGGTTTGCATCCATCTAACGAGTGTATTAATATGGCTATAGAAGTGGAAAATAGTCTGGAGACCAAACAACAGGCAAAGATTTCTCGTTCTACTTTTTATTCTACTCGATATTTGGGCCAAACTTCTGATTCTCAGCCACAGTTTGTTTAGAGTCCGGATATAGGTTAGGGTATGCGTAATGGTCGTAGTGGCAGTGGTGGTAATGGTGGTGGCGGTGGTGGTTCCCATGTTAGCAGCGGTGGTGGTAAGAAAAGGTCTGGGGCGGCTTTTCTACTTTTTCTCGCTGGCATTCTCAGCCTGTCTTTTCTTCTTCAGGCTCTACTCACGAGACTCGGGGTGTTTCCATTGTGGCTGTTAGAGTCATATTGCTTATAATTGCTCATTTCCTGCTGCATGTCAGATGTGTGGGTTGGAGTCTCATGTTCAGGCGGTATGCACATTAGTTGCTTGCCATCGGCATAGCCAGCGAGGATACATATAGTCTCATTATCCAAAGGGTTTTGTTGTTCCCGCTGCACCTCAGCAGCGACAACCTTCATCTTCTGGTGTGGCTCCGAGGCCACTATCGACTTTGTCTTCTTCATCTTCTCGTTAAAGCGGGGGTGTATAGCGTTGAGGCTACCAGAGTTAAGTTGGATGAGGTGAATTTTAGTAGGATCAATCTTCACAGGCCCGTGCTTATGCTATTCCTCATATGCCTCAAGCTCCAGATGCTGTTGAGCCATCCATTGTTCGAGGTAAAGTATCATTTCTTTTTATATGGGCACATGTTTTATTCGATATTGGTGCATAACGTTCATTCATTTCATTACGTTTTGCATTGATATTGGAATTGCCTATGGAGTATTTAAATTCTCCTATGTATGTTGATACTCCGGGGGATAATACTTATTGAATTGTTCACGTTTGTAAGGGTACAGGATTCTTATAGTGGATCCCATTTTCATATATGACTTCGTAGTATTTGACATGTTAGGTTTTAATATAATTATGGGTATAGATTGATTGATAGACTTTTATGCTATCATTGATTGCGAGAGGCGTATGAGGACTCTTGCGGGGGTTAGCATTTATTTCCATGGGGAACGTAGTCATGCGATTCCCAATACTCGTCACGGATTGACTAATCTTTCTATCATGATGACTAGTTTATCTGTCGCGGAGGAAGTAGTTACAGGGTTGGAGTTGTTGCCAGTAGTCTGTGATTTTCTGGATGTGTTTCCTGATGACTTAAGTGGACTACCTACTGAGAGCAAAGTTGAGTCCACTATTGATTTGATGATGGGAACGAAGCCTATTTTTATAGTGCCATATAGTTTGGCTCTAGCGGAGTTGGAGGAATTTCTAGTGCAAGTTGATTATTTAACGTTGAAAAGGTTTATTAGACAAAGTACTTATCGTTGGGGTGCTCTAGTGTTATTTGTTCAGAAGAAGGATGGATTAATGAGCATATGCATTGATTATAGCAAATTGAATCATGTGATGGTGAAGAACATGAACTCTTTATTGCGTATTGATAATCTCTTTCATCAACTACAAGTTCTTAGTTCTTTTCCAAAATTGATTTACATTCGGGTTATCATCAATTGCTAGTGTGGAAGGAGGATATTAATAAAATTGAGTTTCCTGAAATGTCTTTTAGTTTGACTAATGCTCCTGCAGCTTTCATGGATTTGATTAACCACATTTTCAGCCTTATTTGGATCATTTAATCTTTGTATTCGTTGACGATATCGCGTATTCGTCTATAGAAGAGGCTCACCGAGAACATATTCGCATTGTACTTTCTACTCTTCGAGAGAATCAACCTTTTGTGCAGTTATTGAAATACGAATTTCGGTTGTGCGATGTATGTTTTCTTGGTCATTTTGTATCAGAAGGAGGTATAACTGTTGATTCGTTGAAAGTTGAGGCCATAACTAATTAGAAACGTCCTAAGTTGGTATTCCAAATTCGAAGCTTCTCAGGGTTAGTCAGGTTTTATCGTCACTTTGTTAAGGACTTTTCTCATTTGGTGGCCTCAATGATTAGACTTACTCGTAAGGGTATGAAGTTTGAGTGGAATGCAAAATGCAAGGAGTCTTTTCTCATTTTGAAGGCATTGTTTACCTTAGCTCTTATTCTTATGATTCCGGAGCAAGGGCTTGGCTACTCGGTATATTGCGATACATCAAAAGAAGGGTTGGGTTATGTGTTGATGCAACCTGGAAAGGTTGTGGCATATGCATCAAGGGAATTCAAGGTTTATAAGAAGAATTATCCGACTCATGATCTTGAATTTGATGTGGTGGTATTTGCATTGAAAGTTTGACGCATTACCTCTACGAAGAAAAGTTTGAGGTATTTTCTAATCATAAATCGATCAAGTATGTATTTACCTAACGTGACTTGAATATGTGTCAACGGAGGTGGATGCAAAACTTAGATTAGTACAACTTTGATTTAGAGTATTATCCCGAAAAGAGAAATGTGGTAGTTGATGCATTGAGTCGAAAGACTTGGTGTACTCTTGCATTTCTGGCAGTGGATGAATGGGAGATGTTACCAATATTGAACAAATTTGGATTGGATTACGTAGAAGAAGTGTGGATTGGAGCTATATTGTATACGATCGAAGTTCAACCAACTTTGGTCATTCGTGTAATTGAAGCTCAACGTGCTGATGACGAATCTGACGTATATCGTATTTGCATTATTAGCAAGCATGGACTTGATAGATGGGTGTTGGCGGAAGATGGCGGAGTTCGGTTCTAGGGTTGTTTATTCATCCCTACATTTGTTCAAGATGAGGTTTTGTATGAATCTCATCATTCGCAATTTGGCGGTGTATCCTAAGGGTACTAAAATGTTCTATGACATTGAGCATCAATTTTGGTGGTCCAAATTGAAAAAAGATATTGCGGAGTATGTATTGCATTGTTTAACATGTCAATAAGTAAAGGCGAAACACTAGGGTCCAGGTAGGTTGCTTAGATCATTTCTAGTTCTCGAGTGGAAGTAGGAATGGATTACGATAGATTTTATAGTAGGTTTGCCTAGATTACGACATTGTTTTGATGCCATTTGGGTGATTGTCGATCGAATGACAAAGTCTACTCATTTTCTTCCGGTTCATACGACTGATTGTGTCGAGAAATTATGTTGGAAGTACATCGATGAAATTGTTCGATTGCATAGAATTCTGGTATCCATTGTGTCAGACAGTGACTCTAGGTTTATATTGTGTTATTGGTTGGGGCTTCAAGAAGCCTTATGAACCAAACTTTCTTTAATCACGACTTTTCACCCACAAATGATGGCCAATCGGAGCGAACCATCTAGACATTGGAGGATATGTTTCGTGCTTGCATGCTTGATTATGATGACAGTTGGGAAGATCGCGTAAGCTTGATTGAATTTTCTTACAATAACATTTATTACGCAAGTATCGAAATGGAATCTTTGGGAGATTGCGTAGATCTCCAATTTGTTGGGTGGAAGTTGGCAAAGCAGCATTGTTGGGTCCGGAGTTGGTCTAAGAGACAACTCGGATTGAATAGTTGATTAAGCAGCATTTAAAGACGGCTTGAATTTGCCACAAACGTTATGCGGATGTGCGAAGGCGTCCCTTGGCATTTGAAGTAGGGGAACACGTATTTTTTAAGGTATCTCCGAAGAAGGGAAACATGCAATTTGGGAAGAAAGGAAAGCTTTCACCGCGTTATATCGATCCTTTCCTTATTCTCGAAGTGGTGGGTGAAGTGGTGTATCCGTTGACGTTACCACCTCAACTTGCGATTATTCATCTGGTCTTTCATATATCTATATTGCAGAAGTACTAACGATATTCATCTCATATGATTGACTTTGATTATTTATATGTGCAAGATGACGTGTTGTATATGCTTCAACTGATTTGTATCTTAGATTTGAAAGAGTAAACATTGCGTCGGCATAGTATTCGTTTGGTCAAGGTGTTGTGGAAGCATGCGTAGATTATGTATATATATGTATGGTGTGTGGTGCATATGAAGCATCCTGAGTTATTCATCGATTCCAGTATGTTGTTTCTTTTGCGTAGTGTGTGCGAATTTTGAGGATGAAATTTCATAATGTGGGTAAGATGTAACGTCCTGGAAATTCGGATAAATTTTTTGTTTTAATAATAATATTATTCATTACATTATAATATTATTATTGTGTAGAACGCATGGATTATATGTATATGCATGAAGTGTGGTGCATAGTTACGTAACATGGAAGATAATGCCGAATAGCGTAGAAATGCGGGGTTTGGATTGGGTTTGCCAGTAGTCACATTATGTAGCATAGATCAAGTTTCGGGCACTCAAATACGATTCTGAAAGTTGTTAGACACTTCCATTAGTATCTATGAGGGATTACGAGTGTTTTTGAAAGTTTTCAGCCCATGAGCACTCGAAATTCCAGTGGCTCTGATCGATCCAACAATCGATCCAACTAGCTGTTGGATCGATCCAAAATTTCGGACCGATCAACCAAAATATTGTTGGATCGATCCAACTGGTGTTGACTGACTTAAGTGGCATGTACTAATACTTGTCTTCTTCACCTTTTCCCTATTATTTCTGAAAAAGAATAGAAAGCGAGAGGTGTGGTAACTCAAAAGGCCCAACCTTTAGAGCTCGATATCATCTAGCCTCGGTGTTCGATTATGATTAAAAAGTGGAGATTTCTCATCCTTGGAGCGAGACAAACATTTTGAAGTAAATCTCCCCTTTCGTCTCATTCGTTTATATTTCCTCATTTTCTGTGCAACTTTGTACGTGAAGATCAATTTGATATTCTTGAACCTTACCTCATGTGCATCACTTTTATCAATAGGTACGTTGTCGTTCGCATTCGTCTTCTATATCAAATCGAGAGGCGAAGAATGACGGATTTGAGGCTTTTGCATAGCAAGTCTCGAGACGACTTCTACTGGCTTGTTAGGTACAGTAGTTAACTAACTTTAATATAAATTGATGACTTTATCCATATGTACGGTAGTTAACTAACTTTAATATAAAATTGATGACTTTGTCCGTATGTAGATGTGAATAAGACGTTTGAATATATTGTATATGTGGAATGGAAATAGAAATGATGATATGCCTAAAAGGCATATAATATGAGTAGACATTTTGCCGTAATTGATACATCACATAAGCGTTGTACAAGCATAGACGAATGAACGCGAATTGATACATCATATCAGCTTGGATAAGCATTGGCAAACTAGACATGATTGATACATCATGTAAGCATAAAATAGACATAAAATTCTTATATACGTAGTCTAAATCTATGCTTATATCATTGTTGATTAACATGTTAAATGCATAGATTATATAACATGTAAAATACGTAGTTAAATGTATTACATTGCTTTCATGTAGCATGACTTGGATTGGCGTTGGCGTGGGATTTTTGGAAAGGAAATTGTTTTATAAAGTCAAATGCATGGGTTTTTTTCCTTTCATTTTTTGGGACATGAATGTATCAAATCATAAAATACATGGATCTTAGCAATGAGGTCATTTAGCCGCATCGTGAAAGATGAGAAGCCAAATCTGGGAGTATTTCATTGATTACGTCACCAGTGGGTGGTGATCAATGAAGGCTTAGTCGCATCACCAGCGGGTGGCGACTGTAACAATTTATGAAAGCATGATGATACAAGTTCCAATAAAAATATTTTAAAGTATTGGCATGATTAAGTGCATGGGTGTGCGTTGCATTTATGATTATAATTATATTTGTATTCATAAGATTAATACGCATTGTTATGCATTCATTCACAATGCATATAGCTTGGTGTTTCTTTTATCGTAGAGTTACTTAGGTAATTGTAAATTTTCTTTTTCCATATTTTTGGATAAGCGTGGTTTTGTAGGTGCGGAGGCGGGCGTATAGTATTAGTAGATACTCAGGTACTTATACATATTTTTGGCTCACATGTATTAGCGAATGATTATGTATTTCGTTTTGTAGAGCACTCTGATTGCGTTGTAGCATGGGCAACGGTATAGATAGGCTTTTACTCCTATATGAGAGACGAAAAATCTATGCATACATTTTTATTCCTTTTATTTTTGACAAGTATATAGCTTGTAGTGTTGTATAAGTAAATAGATAGATTTACCTTTTATTCAGTGTTGTATATATGTATTTTCTGGAGTTGGCACATGCTTTCATCTTCTTTTTTTTTAGCGTAGTTTTTTTATATATGTTGTCGATCATACTGTAAAATGTGCATAGGATCGTTCTGCAATGGCGGATAAATGCAATGTGAATAGCGTAGAAGTAGTTATTTCCTTTTATTTCGTTTTATTTTTATTTATTTTATTTTCCTTTTCTTCTTTTCTTTATTAGTTTACGTCCCCGGGTTTCTCTGGGATTCGAGGCATGACAATGTCACATGAGGTGCATAGAAACATGGAAGTTGTTCTTATGGTCTTGGCTAATGTTTCCAGATCCAAAGTCGGTTCTTTTTTGTTTTGTAGTTACTTTTAAACCTATAGTTTCCCACGGTTGTGTCATTCATAATTACTTATGTATTTTGTGTATTCTTGCAAGGTTATAGTTCTTTGCTAGGTGAAGAAATCCTTGGAAGACATATCAATTTCTTCGAATACTTTATGTTTGTTGATCAGCAATTTCGTCTCCATCTAATGTTGTTCCTTTTGAGGAAGTTGCGTATAGATACGGTCTTTATTACTTCATTGTTTCGTGTCCTGTATGACTGATGCATGTGATTATTGAAGTCATGTTTAACTATTTCAAGGTTTTCGAAATAACTCAATTTACCTTCAAAATTATTTGTCTATCAGTAAAAATTTAAGACTTAAATCATAAAATTGTATGGAAATGCTTGCGACATATTAAATTTTGTAGTCCCTAAGGAAAACTACTTGTATCTCTAATCATGAATAATATCTAGATTGGGTTCACAACGCAGTTCAAATTTTACTTGATCTGAAATTTTATTTCCTCTTCATGTGTGTAGCACGGAATAGAGTTGAAACCCTCTTTAAGAAAGCACTTCGACGCGAAAGATATCATAAACTGCAATTTGGATGGATGTCATAGGAAGCCGTATAAGGCAATGGACTAAAAAACGAAGGATGGTTGTGTTTTGCGTTTTCGCATTTCTATATGTTGCTACAATTGTTTCGACATTTCTTATAAATCAGTCGGGCTAAAATACCGAATGTTGCAAACAATTGAGCAAACGGGCTTCTTGTTGGATACTCTTTAATGTAGTTACCATAATAATGATGATGATAATAAAAAAATTCCGCCTTTTTCTCCTCAATCGATGCTGGAAATCTCCGGAACGTAAATGATTTAAATCAGTAAACACCGCTTGTTTTCTTTCTTAGAATCCATGCTCTTTTATCTTCTTTGCACCCATAAGCACATCATTTCCTTTCCTTAAAATCCATGCTCTCGAGCATTACCCTTCTCAAAGTTTTATGACCCT
>MKEJ01028839.1:0-15268 GCA_001753735.1 Embelia ribes
AAAAAAAAAATAAAAAAAATCACAGCGAAGTAAAAAGTTAGATAAAAGAAAAACTTTAACACATATATATAAGTGTGTTAATGCAGATATGATTTAATTGAAAGATTAAGGAGAGAGAGAGAGATGGGTACATTTATATCTTCACCTTTGTATGCATTTTCCAGGAGATTCATTACTGAATACTAGGGTGTAAACGAGTCGTATTGAGCTTGTGGCTATTCCGGCTTGGCTGGTGGGCCATGAGCCTTAAACTTAAAAAAGCAGTAGCTTGCCCTATTTTATAGTAACATGAGCCTGCTCTAGTTTGTTTAATTCTTTTATAGTTACATAAGCTTGCTCTAGTTTGTTTAAACTTACAAAAAAAAGTAACTGCAGAAGAAGAAATAGGTAATTGTATTCCTTGTGATGGAGGCAAAGCAGAAGTAATTGTTTCTTCTTGTAGATTTTCCCAAGATTTTTGCACAGTAAGGATTTCTTTTTCTTGTTTATCAAGATAAAATGAGAAAAACAATTTTACAAAAACTGTATAATCACTAGTTATTCCATATAGGAATAATGTTCGTTTTTGAAATAATGTAATTCTTCTTCAGAAAATTTATTAAAAAATCACTGATAAAATTTATCATATTGTGGTAGAAATTTTTTTTATTAATAATTTGTCAAATATGCTTCCTGGTTATAAACTGATCATTAAGGAGAAAACTCGTCTAGGAAGCAGTAGGGGATTCCCTGAAGGGTTTTTTCTTTTGGTAAATTTCATGAATAACTTGATTGTGATTTATTTTAATTGTTTCAGCAGTCTCTATTTTTTTCTCTATCAATTTGATAAGTGGATGCCTTATTAGGAGCTAACGGAATAGTATGAGAGCATGATCTAGGAGAGAAAGTTATTGGCATCTTAACTATATATGTAACATCCTTGAAATTCGGAATTAATTTTTTGCTTTAAGTGCTGATATGGCGTGTGGCATTGTACACTTCATGTGACATATATATAATATCAAGTGTTGTACATTTGCATTGTAACATGCATTAGTGTAGAGTATTTTTATAAATGTAGCATATTGTGTGGGCATATGTATGGAGATTTATATGCATTAGTGTACCATTAAGTGGGGCATTATAGGTGTGGTATAGTATGGAATTGAATGTGTTATATGTGTAAGTGTATAAGAATATACATATGAGAATATATACATATAAAGTATGTGGGGAGTATGTGTAAGTGTAGAGTATATGTATATGTATGTGGTATATGTGTAAAGTGAGGTTTGAAAGTCAATCTTTGTTAACAGAAAATAGAGCATCTGAAGGTCTGTTCAATAGTCTGAACCGTTGGACAAGCCGTCGGACATATGGTTCCAGGGTTTGTTACTTTGGCCAAAAATTTGTAATTTTTCGAAGTGTCTCCCTTGTGTCCGGAGGGTGGTCCATAGTCGGACAGGTGACTCAAGGTCGTTGGACGTAACAGATAGCGTAAACCCCACTTTTTTTTTACTTTTTAAATACTTTTTGACCCCTTTTCTCCATTATTTCAGCCAAAAGGGAAAGTTAGAGTGAGAAAGTGTGGTGAGTGGTAAAAAAGGGATTAGAGACTTCTCGGCTTGAATCCATCTACCTCAGTGGTTCTTACGTCAAATATTTTTGGATATTGGCTTCCTTGTTGCAGGAGTTTCCTTTTGAGGTAAGTCTTGTCTCATATCTTGTTCGTTCTTGTTGTCTTGTTTAATGTGCCTGTGAGATGTGTCGAAACAGAGTTATTTTTCTTGTTCTTTATCTCGTGTTGATCATTTTTATATCTAGATTCGTGATGATCCAAACTTCTTTCCTCGATCAAATCATGGGGTGAAGTAAAGGTGTAATTGGGAATTTCCTTGTATAGCATCTCGTGTAGCTTTGTGGGGCGTAAAGGTACGATTAGACTATAGAATAATAACATAAGCCTAATTTTGTGTGTATGCCTCGACATGTGCATTATGTATTTCAGTTTTATGCTTGGTTTGTGCTTGTTCTATTACTTTCTCACTAACATTTTAATGCTATGAGTACAAGCACGTGTAATATAGTTTATCGTATCTATTCATATGTGTAGCATTCACAAGCATATAAAAGTGTGGCTTATTGCAAGATGATTTGAAATTGATGTTTTCCGAATAAATGTGAAATTGGAAACAAATTAAATATAGGGTATTAAAAGTGAAGTTTTTATGTGTTGAAAACATGTTGGTGTGGGAGATGTGTTGGTATGGAATTATGTGAAGAAAAGTGTAACTTTTACAAGTGATGTAATTTTAAAAATGTGGAGGTTTTCGAAAGCATTTTCAAGGACTTAATGCGTGAGTTGCATTCAAGTGAGGTTAAATCCTTTTACGTTTTCTTTTCGGGACAACTGTTAATCGTTTTGTATGTGGTATGGATTTTAAAGAGAAGGCCTGATGCCTTATCTTAAAAATCGAAAAACCTGTGCAGGAATCACCAATAATTACGTCACACCATACGCGATTGCGTCACACCGTAGGTGGCGGCTCATAGCAAGGGACTACAGACTAGCCCTTATTTTTTCTAAAGTGAAGAGATATTCATCCCAACTTTTAGTCATGTTTTGTGTGGGATGTAGTGGTGTAGTATGGAGTGTGGGTATATGGGTGAGTTGCATTGCATCGACATTGCATTGCATTTATACATATTGTTGTTAGGTTACTTTTTACATTTTGATGCATTGCATACTATCTAGTTTATTGCGTTATTTATTAATATAACTTGCATATTTTCTTTGCATATCTTTTTGTATATAATGTGGTGCAGGTGCAGAGGCTAGTGAGTGCTGTCTTTGAGGTGCTTGGGCGAGCTCTAATGTAGACATACTATGGAGATGTACTTTTATTATATTTTGTTATAGCCTCATTTTAATTAATATATATTCTTTGATGCTTAGCCTTGTTATTGTAGTAGTGGTTGTTGCACTCCTTTGCGTATTACAGCTTATTGTAGCATTAAATGGCATTATGTATTCAGGTTAGAATAATATATAATATGCTATATATTTTATCAAGCATTTCGCTTCTATGTATAATGTAAATATGGTGTTTTACTTTTATTGTTGGTATTGGTTTGCATACATTAGCATGTTATATGTACATTTATTTTATGTGCGCTCTGACGTGAATGTTGTATTAAAATGTGGCGAATGTGACGTTTAGCGGTGTTTCCCATTTCCTTTTCATTTCCTCAAAATTATATATATTTTTATTTTCTTTTTCTTTAAAACAGGAAACACTCGCATTTTCCGGGTCTTCGGAATTCAGGGCATGGTAATATATTGACGTGTAAATTCCATCTCAACATCTCTTTCAGTAGCCTGAATAATCTTATTAAATTCTTGATTCAAAATAGGATGAGAATATGTCTCTTTTGATGGGGACCAAGTTTCATGAAAGTTAATTTCATCCCATTTAATAAGCCAATTTGTAGCTATATTGGAATTAACAAATTTGTTTATCCTACAGTATTGGTATCTAGAAAATTGATATATTTTTTTTTAACGTTAGGAGGTCGTATTATGTAGAACCTTATAATAAATTCTATAGCATATAGCTATAATTTCACTACCAGGATACAAATTTTATCCATGGATATGTAAAATAGGTTGACACTCATCTAAATAGATAACGATCAATTAAAAAAAAAGTTAAATTGGGGGACACATTAAAGTAAATTAATCCATGATAAAGACTAGTTTCTATAAGGGAAGCAGAAGATTGTTTAAATTCTTTACATCTTCTGTTTTTAACATAAGCCATAATACTAGCATTTAAGCCTAAAAATGTTAATGGTTTAAAGGATATATGAATTAATCAAAAATTGATAAATTTATAATTTTAAAATAATTTAATAAATATCTATTACTCAAAAGCCAAATTGTTCAAGTAGTGCTAGAAATTATTTTAAGCCTAGGCTTTTGAATAAGAAAGATTTATTAAATTATTTTAAGCTATAAATGTATCCATATTGGATTGATTCAAATACTGACACTTTTAGGCTTGAATGTCAATTTAATGGTTTATGTTAAAGGACAGAAGATGTAAAGATTTTAAACTATATTTTGCCGCCCTTATAGAAACTATAGGCTTTGTCATGGACCAATTTACTTGAACGTGTCTCCCAATTTGACTTTATCCCTTAGTGATCTTAATCTATTAGATGAGGTGTAATTTACTTTGTTTACCCATGGATATAATTTTTATCAAGATAGTGAAATCATAACTGTATATTATAGAATATGTTATAAGGTCCTACTTACTATAACTCCTAATGTTAATGAAAAATATATTGACTTTCTAGGTACTACTACTCTAGTAGAAAGAAATTTGTTAACTTCTAATATAACAACAATTAGGCTATGGGATGAAATTAACATTCATGAGACTTGTTTTCTACCAAAAGAGACCGATCCTCAACCAAATCTAAATCACGAAATTGATCAGATTATTAAGACCACTGAAGGAGATATTATATAAAATTTACACCTCAACATATAGTTGAGATACCAATAACTTTCTCTCCTAGATTTTGCTCTAGTATTATTTCTTTAACTCCTACTAGAGCATCCACTTTTCAAATTGATAGAGAAGAAATAGAATAAGTCAAAATCAAGTTCCTCTTTAAATTTACTGGAAGAAAGTATCCTTCCTTTAGGGAATCCCTCCCTGCTTATGAAATGGGTTTCCACCTTAATGGTTGATTTACAATCAGGAAGCACATTTTGAAAATTTCTTAATAAAGAATTTTTTCTATCACAAGATAATGAATTTCGTCAGTGGTATTTTAATGAACTTTCTAAAGAAAAATTACTATATTTCAAAAATGAACATGAATCCTAAATGGAAAGAACTGGTGATTATATTTTATCTTGATAAACAAGAAAAAAAATTCTTAGTTTGCTAAAATCTAGGAAAAATCTACAAGGAAAAGCATTTATTTATGTTTTTCCTCCATAACAAGAAATACAATTAACTCCTTCTTTTGAATTTACTGCTTTTTTAAGTTTAAATAAAATGGAGCAAGTTCATGTTACTATGAAAGAATTATTTTTTTTTACGATTCAATAAGTTAATATGAGTAGTTTCAATAATTAATAATTTATTAGTTGTCATAGCAAGATTCATGTTTGTGTTTGGTTGTTTAACGTCTCGTCAATTCGACTAAAATTTTCGTTTTAATAATAATATTAAGCGTTGAATTATAATATTATTATTATATGGTATATGTGGAGTCTATTTATATACATAGTGCGTAGTCGCGTGGTGGGGTTATAGAGTTGGTTAGCATAGAAATGCGGTGTGCGGACGAGGTTTACCGGTAGTCGCGTAGATTGAGTTTTAGGTACTCAAGCACAATTCCAAAAGTTGTCAGACACTTGTTTTAAGGTCCACGAGTGATTCTGAATATTTTTGGAAGTTTTCAGCTCAAGGCGTTTGGACCCAAAATTCATGTGGCTTCTATTAATCCAAGTACTTTTGGATCGATCCAACTAGTGTTGACTGACTTCAGTGCATGGACCAAACACTTGTCTTTCTCATTCTATTTTTGCAATTTTCAAATATAGTGAGAGGAGTGGGGTGGGGGAACTCAAACTCACACCTTTGAGAGCTTGATTTCATCTAGGCTCAGGGCTCGGATCGGATTAAAAAGCGGAGATTCTTCAATCTCATATCGTAGAGACCATTTCTACATAAGGTTTTCTTTCATTCCTTCCGGTTAATTTATTTCAATTTCTGTGCACCTTTTGTACATGAAATTTTATTTGATATTCTTGTTCCTTGTGAAGAGTAGAATAACTTTATATCTTGGTGTTTGACGATTTTATTTTATTTGCTAGATCAAATCGAGGGGCGAAGAAGAGGCGATTTTGGGGCTTTTGTGTAGGAAATCCTGGGATGACTTCTAGTGGCTTAATAAGTACGGTAGTCAACAAATTTTAATATAAAGTTGACGACTTTGTCCGTATGTATGTGCATGAATGAGACATTAGGATGCGAAGTGGTTAAGTGTTGAATTGGACGTGATAGAAACGTCATATAGCTGTAGAATACGCGTATACCCCTTGATATGAATTAATATGTCACATAGGTGAGGAATTGGCGTAGGTGTAGGTATGTATAGTAATACGGCATATAAGCATTGTTATACATAAATGACTTAAACGTGTTTGTTAAGTGGTGAAGTATAGAAAGAGTATGGAATTCATCATATGCGTAGTTTATATTCATTTTATGCATTGTTCATTATCATGTTATATGCATAGAAATTAACATGTTATCATGCGTAGCTAAATGCATTTCATTGTATACATGTGGCATAGTGTAGTGTTGCGATAGCATGGAATTTTTGAAAAGAAATTATTTTAAAATGCATGGGTGTACTCTTTTCAATTATCGGGACATAAATGTATCAAAATATAAAATGCATAGATCTTAGCAACGAGGTTATTCAGCATTACCGTAAAAGTTAGAAAACCAGATCTGGGATTATACCATTGATTACGTCACCAGTAGGTGGTGATCAATGAAGGCTCGGTCATGTCATCAGCTGGTAGTGACCTTATTAATTTATGATAGCGTGGCGATACTAGTCCCAATAAAATATTTTTTTAAGTATTGGTGTTGGTGTGGGCATGCATGGGTATGTGTTGCATTTATGATCATAATTTCATTTATACTCATATGATATTTATGCGTAGACATGCTTTCATTCATAATGTATATAATCTAATCTCTTCTTTATCGTGGAGTTTATTGGCTAATCGTATATTTATTTTTTCCATATATTGGATACATACATGGCTTTGTAGGTGTAGAGGCAGGCGCAAAGTATCATTAGGTACTCAGGTTTATCTTGTACATATTTTTGGCGCACATGTTAGCGTAAGATTATATATCTTATTCTATAGTGTACTTAATAGCGTAAATATAGCATAGTTAGTGTGGCGAAGGTATAGATAGGTTCTTGCTCCTTTATGAAAGATAAAGAACCTAAGTATACATTTATTTCCTTTGTATTTTGACATACATACAGCTTGTAGCGTTGTATAACTAAACAGTCATGTTTACTTTATTCAGATGTGTATATATATATTTTTTAGAGTTGGCACTGGTCATCCTCCTTTCTTTTAGCATAGTCTTTTATTTACAGGTTGATGATCATGCTGCAGAATGTGTGTAGGATCGTCCTGTAGTGGCGGATAGATGCGATGTAAATGGCGTAGACGTTACTTTAATTTTCTTTTGGAACCTTGTATATTATATTCCATTCTACCTTTCTTTATTTAATTTCACGTCCCCAAGTTTATGGGGATTTAGGGTGCAACAGGTAGGTATCAGAGCCAACCAAGTTATGTAAACCTTGGTAACTTGCGGGTAGGAGGTCTTGGCAGGGCGAGAGTGTAAGAAAGTGTAGGTAATTGTTTACTTATACTCAATTATTATGTAGTATAATGTATGATAGTTGTGTTGGCATAGATACTATTATTACATTATGAATATAATTTTCTCCTCCTTACATGATTGTTGATGTGAAGCTAATGATGGTGCGATGGCATGGAAATCGAGGCGGTGGTCGACGTGAAGGAAGAGCTTCGAATGTGCATGGTTGTGGCGGTAGAGTGGGGATTCATGACAAAGAAAAAGTACATATAAGGCATACTCGCACACGAGAAATGGAAATTCGGAAAGTGAAGAATATCCCTGAATTAGAAGAGACGACGAGCATGGATGAGAGTTTGGTGAATTCTGAGGAGGAGGCTTCCTTACCATAACCTCAAGTTCATCCAAGTACATTCCGATGAGAGGTCTCAATGATGCAAAAGGATCTTCTAGTGTACTTCAATAGTTGGAAGTCATCTTGATTTGCGTGGCTAAGGGGTCGAGGGAAGGTGTGGAAAGCATAGAGACTCAAATATTCACGGCTCAAAAGACGTTTCGTACCATGGATCCACCGATCTATTCGGGAGAGGGCGAAGCTATTCTAGCTGAAGAATGGATGCGGGATGTGGAGAGAATATTTAAATCTCTTCACACGATGGATGGCGACGGCGTCATTGTATTTGTAGGGCAAGGTTGCTCGTTGATGAAGTAGCAAGGAAGAGGTGAACGGATTGGGGGATATTCCTTGGTCCATATTTCGGGAGCTATTTTTGGAAGAAATTTTTTCCAGATATATTTTCCAAAAGGAAGCGAGAGTAGTTTATGAATCTCGTTCAAGAAGGTTTTTTGGTGCAAGAGTATCATATTTCTTTTACTAATTTGTCTCGATACGCACCCAAGAATATGTCGACGGAGAAGATGTGTTTTCGTAAGTTTAATAGCAGGTTACAACCCTCTATTCAAATGTATGTGATGGTAGAGCGGTCTAACACTTTTAAGGAGTGTTGATAGGTCCATGGAGGTGGAACACAGTTTGGAAACCAAGCAACAGGCGAAGGTTTCTCGTTCTACTTCTCATCTTACTTGATATTAGACCTAACCTTCTTATTCTCAGTCACAATCAGTACAAGGTCTGGATATGGGTTCCAGAATTCATGGTGGTCATAGTGTCGGTGGTGCTAGTTCTTATATTAGTAGTGGCGGTGATAGGAAGAGGTCGCAGGGCGACTTTCCTTCTTTTTCTCGCAGGTGGTCTCAACCTACTTTTTCGAATTCTTCGGGATCTTTCGTATCAGGTTCAGGGTATTTTTAGTATGGGCATCAGGGTCATATAGCTCGTGACTGTACTTACCCTCTGGTATGTTGTATGTGCGGATCGGAGTTGCATGTTGAGACGGGGTGTTCGTTAGTCATTTGTTGTTGGTGCGGTCAACGGGGTCACATCCAGTCTCATTGCCCAGAGAGCTTTGTTGTTCCGGCTGCACCTGGTAGTGGGCATCAGTAGCTTTCAACTCTTGAAGTGGTTTCGAAGGCACCGCCAATTATTTCTACATCATCTTCTCGTCAGAGTAGAGGTATAGCTCGCTGGGTTTATCAGAGTAGCATTGGACATGGGGGATTTCAGCAGGGTCAGTCTTCTCAAACCCAGGCTTATGCAATACCTTAGGCTCCAGATGTTGTTGAGTCTTCTATTGTTCGAGGTATCGTACCATTTCTCTCTACATGGATACATATTTTATTTGATACCAGATATTGGAATTTCCTGTGGAGTGTTTAAATTCTCCCATGTATGTTGATACTCTAGGGGATAATACTTACAGGGTTGATTGCATTTGTTAGAAGTGTTATTTTCTTATAGCGGATCATATTTTCACATATGATTTCATAGTACTTAGCATGTTAAGTTTCAATATCATTCTGGGTATATATTGGTTGAAAGACTTCCATGCTATCATTGACTGCGAGAGGCGTAGAGTTGTGGTTAAGACTCCTGAAGAAGTTAGCGTTGTTTTCTAGAAGGAGAGTGATCATATGATTCTTTTAACTCATCATATGTTGTCTAACCTTTCTATTATGATGGCTAATTTTTCTATTGCAGAGGAAGTAATTGCAGGGATGGAGTCATTGCCAATAGTTTGCGAGTTTCTTGATATCTTCCTCGATGATTTAAGTGGATTACCACCCGAGCGTGAGGTCGAGTTCACTTTTGATTTGTGTCGGGGACTAATCCTTTTGCAATCGCACCTTATTATTTGACTCCAGTGGTGATGGAGGAACTTTGGGTGTAGATTGATGAACTGACATTGAAGAGGTTATCAAACCGATCACTTCTCCTTGGGGTGCTCCAGTATTGCTTATCCCAAAAAAGGATGGACCAATACACATGTGTATTGACTATCGCAAATTGAATCACATGACGGTAAAGAATAAGTACCATTTACCGTGTATTGATGATCTTTTTGGCCAACTTCGGGATTCTCATTTTTTTTCCAAAATTGATCTGCGTTCGGGTTATCAAAAATTGCAAGTGCAGAAGGAGGATACCGAGAAAACTATTTTTCGAACTCGGTATGGGCATTTTGAATTTCTCATAATGCCTTTTGGTTTGAAGAATACTCCTGCGGCATTTATGGATTTGATGAACATCATTTTTCAATCTTATTTAGATCATTTCATTATCGTGTTTATTGATGATATTGTCGTGTATTCGCCTATAGAAGAGGTGCACCAAGAACATCTTCACGTTGTTCTTTCTACTCCTTGAGAGCATCGAATTTTTGCAAAGTTCTCAAAATGCCAATTTTGGCTACACGAAGTGCGATTTCTTGGCCATGTTGTATCAGAAGGAGGTGTAGCTATTGATCCATCGAAAGTTGAGGCCATGACCAATTGGGAACGACCTAAGTCGATGTTTGAAATTCGTGCTTCTTGGGGTTAGCCGGGCATTATCGTTGCTTTGTTAAGGACTTTTTTCCATTTGGCATCCCCAATGACGAAGCTTACTCATAAGGACGTGAGGTTTGAATGGAGTGTAAAGTATGAGGAGTCTTTTCTTCGACTCAAGAATTTGCTAACCACGCCTCCTATTCTTATCATTCCGAAGCAAGGGTTTGGCTACTTGGTGTATTTCGATGCATCGAAAGAAAGGTTGGATTGCATATTAATGCAACCTGGAAAGGTAATGGCATATGCGTCAAGGTAGCTCAAGATTCATGAGAATAACTTCCAACTCATAATCTCAAACTTGGAGAGGTGGTGTTTGCATTGAAGGTGTGGCATCATTATCTTTATGGTGAGAAATTCGAGGTATTTTCTGACCATAAACTACTCAAGTACGTATTTACCCAACATAAACTGAAGATACACTAGCGGAGGTGGATATAATACTTATATTAATATAATTTTGATTTAGAGTATCATCTCAGAAAAGCCAATATTGTAAAGGATGCATTGAGTCGCAAGACTCGGTGTACTTTTGCATTTTTGGCGGCGGATAAATGGGAGATAATGTGAGTGTTGAACGAGTTTGGCTTGGAATTTATGGAAGAAGTGGGGATTGGAGTTACATACGTTGATTACTCGCATGGTTGAAGCTCAGTGTGTGGATGATGAATCTAACACTACCATGTTCACATTCTTAAAGAGCATGGACTTGACAAATGGGTATTCGCGGAGGATGGTGGAATTTAATTTTAGGGTCATTTATTCATCCCTATTTCTTTTCATGATGAGGTTTTGTGTGAATCTCATTACTCACATTTGGTGGTGCATCCTGGGAGTACCAAAATGTATCGTGACATAACACGTCAATTTTAATGGCCCATAATGAAAAAGGATGTTGCAAAGTTCGTATAGCATTATTTGACGTGTCAACAAGTGAAGGCTGAACACAAGCATCCTGATGGATTGCTTAGACTATTACCAATTCCTGAGTGGAAATAGGAGCAGATTACTATGGATTTTGTAGTGGGTTTGCCCAGATCGCAGCGTGGTTCATATGCTATTTAAGTGATTTTCGACCGAATGACAAAGTCTACTCATTTTCTTCCGATTTGAACTATCGATTCCATCGAAAAGTTATGTTGGAAGTACATCGATAAGACTGTTCAATTGTATGGAGTTCCAATGTCTATAGTATTAGACCATGACTCTCGATTTATATCGAGCTATTGGTCGGGGTTTCAAGAAGCCTTAGGAACCAAACTTTCTTTAAGCACAGCTTTTACCGGCAAATGATGGTCAATCAGAGCGAACTATCCACATGTTAGAGGATATGCTTCGAGCTTGAGTGCTTGATTTTGACAGAAGTTGAGAACATCATTTAAGCTTGATTGAATTTGCTTACAATAATAGTTATCATGCAAATATCGAAATGGCACCATTTGACACATTATATGGGAGATCATGTCGATCTCCAGTGTGTTGGGTAGAGGTAGATGATGGAGCATTGTTAGGTCAAAAGATAACTCGAAATGTGCAGTTGATTAAGCAACTGTTAGAGACGATGTGAAGTTATCACAAAAGTTATGCAGATGTGCGTAGGAGACCGTTAGCATTCGAAGTGGGGGAGAATGTGTTTCTAAAACTATCTTCGAAGAAAGGGATCATGCAATTTAGAAAGAAATGAAATATTTCACCGCATTATATTGGTCCTTTCCTTATTCTCCAGGCGGTGGATTAAGTAGCATATCGGTTAGCGTTACCACCTCAACCTATGAAAGTTCATCCAATCTTTCACGTATCCATATTGCAAAAGTATATTCGGGATTTATTCTACGTGATTGACTTAGATGATTTGTATACCGAAGATGATATATTGTATGTCTTTAACCGATTTGTATCTTGGATTTGAAAGAACAAACATTGTGTCGACATAATGTTTGTTTGGTTAGAGTGTTGTGGAAGTGTGATTCAAGTGAAGAGATGATGTGGGAGCGCGAGGTGGAGATATATAGAAAATACCTAGAGTTATTAATCGATTCCGGTATGTTATTCCTTTGCGTAATATGTGCAAATTTTGGGGATGAAATTTTCTATCGTGGAGAGGATGTAACATCCCGGAAATTCAACTAAAATTTTCATTTTAATAATAATATTAAGCTTTGAATTATAATTTTATTATTTAATGGTATGCATGGAGTATATGTATATGCATAGTTAGTTGTGCATAGTCACATGGTAGGGTTATAGCATTAATTAGCGTAGAAATGCAGTGTGCGGATTGGGTTTGTCAGTAGTCGCATAAAGTCAGGTAGATTGAGCTTTAGGCACTCAAATGCTATTCCAAAAGTTTTCGAACATTTCTATTAAGGTCTATGAGTAATTGTGAATGTTTTTGGAAGTTTTCGACCCTAGGTGTTTGGACCCCAAATTTCCGTGGCTTTGATCGATCTAAATGCTTTTGGATCGATCTAACTTATCAGATCGATCGATCCAAATGCTATTAGATCGATTTGACTTGTAATGTCCAGGAAATACCAAGTAAATTTTTCGCATTAATAATAATATTATCAAAGTATATAATATTATTATTGTATCATTTTAGAAGTATATGAAGTATTATCAAAAGAAGTATGAAGTTGTAGAATGATTGTAGAAGTATTGAAGTAAGAAGAGGTGTTATATTAGTTTAGAATGTAGCATGAGTTGAAGTTTAAATTTGTTATTGAGGTGAAACAAGATGCCTTGACCTTACGACAATTAGTATGAATGAGGAAATACTATATAATAACCTTAGGATATATACTTCAAATGATTAATATGAGTAAAATAGTATTTGAAGTTGAACGGTGAAGTTTGGAGTTGAAGTGATTGGTTCCATGCCTTAGAAAATTTTTGCAATTTTTCAAAGTGCACTAGCTCAGGGGTTACCATTCGAATGGTAACATTTTGCAGTTCAGACGGTAGAGCCATTTGAACGGTGTAAACATGTTGTTCGAACGGCATTATCAGGACAAAAGTATAATCGTTTTAAACAGACTTTAGGTAGTGGAGACTCTTATATTTTTACCCAGAAAAGTCAATAGAGAGAAAAAGAGAAGAGGCCACGAAATTCTTGAAGATTAGGAGCTCGATTGATCTAGCCCCCAGGATCCAATCCACAATCTAAGGATAGATTCTTGCTCCTCCTCCTCAAAGCATTGAGATCGTTTTGAGGTAAGCCATGAATCCTATCTTAGTAGTTCATAATTTCTTGATTTTTGTACCTAGTTGGTACGAAAAATTAAATTTGATAATCTTTATCCATATGATGAGTAAACCATTTTTAAATGTAGGTTCGAGGTGATTTGAGCTTAGTAGATAGATCAAACTACAAGGTAAAGAAGAAAAAGAAGAAATTGGGGCTTTTTGAAGACTTGCTCCTAAAAGTTAATTAAAGCGGCTGTAGGTACGAGTAGTGTATAGAATAATAATAATATACGCATGAGTTTATGTGCATACCTTACGTGTAAATATTATGAAGTGGTTTGATATTATGAAGTTAATTGGAGTTGAATTGTAGTTGTTTGAAGTTAATTTATGAAGTATGAATTATGATTTATGAAGTAAATTAGAGATGTATGATTAGTTGTTTGAAGTTGATTATATGAAGCTTGAAGTATAATTTGAAGTTTGATGAATTATTTGATCATACGTGTTGACATTTAATTCATTTAAGTGGCATATACATATTTTGAAGCAAAATGACATTTTTGTCAAACAAGAAGTTGAATTTGATTTTTCTTGAAGTATTTGAAGTTTTGGAAAATAAAATTTTCAAAAGACGTGAAAGGAAGAAAACTGATATATTCACGAAGGAGCGATTCTCAATCTTATTAGTGAAAAACGAAACTTCACGAAGTTATGAAGTTTAAGAAGTTTTATGAAGTTTATAAAGTTCAAGTTAAATTTGAAGTTTTCGAACATGATTTATTTTTTAAGGAAGTTTGCATATTATTCATGGATAATGTTGAGTTATTTTCCATTTCTTTTCGGGACAAGTGTCGCATTCACGAATTTTTTTGAAGAAAATAAAGAGAGTGGTGACGCCCTACCGTGAAAGTCAGAACACCTGATCAGGGATTTGCCCATAAATATTCCACAAAGGGAACAATTTATGGATGGTTCACAAAGGAACTTTATTTTTGAAGAAAAAAGAGTTTACACGCTAGTCCCAAATTTTTTAGAAATAAAAGTCTAGAAGTTAACATCATATTGCATTGCATTGAAGTTGCATTGCATTCATATTTACACTTTATGGCACCGCATAACATCACATGTATTGTATTATTTAGTAGACTAACTCGTGCGTTTTCTATTTCTCGTTTTGTATTCTAATACTAGTGTAGATGAGGAGGCTAGCGAGAGTCATCATTGAGATGTCTTATGATGGATGTATATATTTTTTAAGATGAAGTTGTAGTAGATATTTTGTATTGGCCAACCTCATATTAGATTATTTTGGCCTTAGAAGTGATGTATTTAAATTTAAGTTGTACTTTTATTTTGAAGTTGAAGATGTTGTAGTAGATAATATTTTTTAGTACATTTTGTTATAGCCCTTGAGATTGTTCGGGTTAGAACAAAATTATAATATACTTTATATAGACTTGGATTATATACATTTTATTATTTTATTCAAGCATATAGCTTAACTATTGTTGTAAATGAGGTGTTTACTTATAAATTCATATATAGGTCATATGCAGGCTATTTATGATTTTGCGTACTCTGATAAATGATGAATGTTATATTGTATGATGTGAAGTAGAAAGAAGCGAAGTAGAAGTAGATCACATTTTATTTTCTTTCTTTAAAATTATATATATATTTTTTTTCCTTTTCTTTAAAAAGGGAATAGACTTGCA
>MKEJ01028848.1:0-13367 GCA_001753735.1 Embelia ribes
GGCTAATTACATCTTATAAGCCTAATAATAGCTAGAGACGGCTAGTTTTCGAAAATGACCATTATTAGCCTATAAATAGACGATCAAGAAGAGCTCTATTCATTCATTCAATTTGAGACGTTTATACCCTTGCCATTGAAGGTCACAAACCCATCTTCATATTCGAGCAATTGTTACTCTATTCAAAGGCCTAAATCAAGCTCATACTCTCATTCTTATACTTCCTTGAGATTGTTAGGCTATTCAAGAGCAATCATCACTTTCTTACTCATTGGCTCTTGATTATAAAGTTCAAATGTTGTAATCTTTATTTACACTAAATTCTTGGATTTGTAAGGCTATAGTCCAACACTTGAATATGTGTCTCAAGCATAGTGATTAGCTCCCGGGAAGTTAATCAAATTGGTGTATTGTTTCGTTTTGGTAAAACAGAACCTCGAGCAGTGACTTGAGAGAGTGGACGTCGGGGATTGAAACTCGATCTGTGGCTGAACCACCATAAATCTGTTTGCACTCTCTTTCCCTTGTCTTTTACTTATTATTCTTGTTAATTGCCTAGTTATTTGCTTATCTATTTGATTGCTCTACTAATTCAATTTTTGTTAAGACTTGATTTTTGAAAAGACTCGATCTTTTATAGAATATTTTTTAACACAATTCATTCCCCTCTTGTATTTGCCTAAGAACCAATATAATATATTTGCAACCTTATTAAGCCTATGCTATCTTTTTAAATTAATTATCATTTATCAACAATATATGAATATTTTTATATCAACCAATTTAGATAGATGACACGTGTTAATATGTGGTGGTTCCTCTTTATATGAATGAAAATACATCATATATCCAAGACTAATGTTTTTTTTTTACTATAATTTTTTACAATGATCCCTAGAAAATATCCCTAAAATATTTTAAAGTTAATACGAGTGGGTAGAGAGGACCAAGTTTTTTAGGGTGTAAGTATAGTTTAATATATTAAATTAAGGATCTTAGTTGTATCATTAATATAAGGGATGTATGTGTAATTTATTAAAAAGATTTAATACAAAAATAAGGTCAATTATCAAAAATACCATGAAGTTTTAAGTTTAGTTAGTTTAGTCCTAAAAAGTTTGAATTTTATCAATTTCATCCTTAGATTTTTAAATGAAATCAAATAGATCATTTTACCATAATTTGAACTATTTGGCACTTGCCTTAGAGAAAAGGTTACATTAAATTATTATTTTTTTATGAGTAAGGCTTTATGTATAAAAGAATAACGGCAATGAAAAATCTTAGCCTTAATTAGCTGATCGACGGTGGTGTTAGGGGGTGAGGTTAACGAAGAGAAAGGGGGCGCCTGAGATAAAGGGGAAGGTTTAGCTTTAGATTTAGCGGTACAGAGTCTATGTAAAAAATTATGTATAATATTAGGCCACTTGAACTGCTCCCTTTGGATATATAATGTACGGATAAAATTGTAATTGGCAATGCAAGCAGCTCCTAAGAATCAAAATGTCAAGAGGAGCATAGTAATTTTATTGATTTTAGTTTGAATTGAGTACAATCATATATAATTTCTAATTATAAGAAATAAAATCATTTGATTCTTCTCCTCTACTTTGGTTAAATTTAATTTCTAACAATCCAAGTTTCATCTTGAAATTGGATGAGAAAATTTATTTTACAGTTGTTTTGGACAATTCTTCCATGCCTTTTAAAATAAATTCTTAGTAATGATTATAATAATTGTTACTTAGTTGTAAGGTGGGAGTTATAAAAACTGAGAATTTGGTGAGCATTTTATATAAAAACAAGGTAACTTTGATAATAAAATTTTAACTTTTCTTTCTTGTTTTTACGATCATTAAAATTATAATCCTTATTTGAATTTAAAGTAATTTATAAATTATGGAAATATATGAAGTGATCAATATGTTTTTTTTTTGTACAAGTTAGTCTTTTTATGATATTTAATGTTGATATTCTTTTCTATTTTGTACAGTATATGATTTTAAATATGAGCAAAAAAAAAAAGTAATAAATGTGTCATTTGTTTTTTAAATTTTGACAGCCAAGTTAATCCATTTTTCGATCTCCGAGAACTATTATTGTTACAAGTGAAACTATGGAGACTAAAAAGAATTATTGTTGAAACTATGAGGACTATTGCTATAATTATCCCTATCAATATCTTTTAAAATATGTTATTTAGATAAATAATAATGCATATATATTTTGGTAAATACATTATTATCATTTTTTGGTTCAATTTATTAACTAAAATAGTTGTAATTTTGTAATAGTAAATGGGATATTTTTGAATTGTCAAATAAAAGAAATTTTAGAGTTTTTCATACTTTTAGAATAGAGTTAGATTTTATTCTTATATATAAGGGTGGCCACGAGCCTAGCCTACTCGAGTTTTAGGGTGCTCGAATTCGGCTCGTCAAAAAAAACTCTTAGTTCGAGCTCTGCTCGAGTTTGATTCTAAACATTTGAACCGAACTTGAACCAAAATTTTAACAAGCCGATCCCAAACAATTCGCAAACAGCCTGCAAGTCATCTGATTTGCAGTCAGTTCTACCTTATCTCCTTATTAATTATTTACTTAAATTTTTATCCACTCTTATGTAAAATTTCAAAAGTAACATGTTTAATTGCAAAAGTATTAAATGTTAATTATATTTTGAAAATTTAGGAGCAAATTTTAAATTCCGAAATATTGAAAATATTTATGATGACATATTGATGTTGCAGTTAGTAGAAACAAAATAAATTTTAATTAGATTTTTTATTATTTAATTTAAAAAAAAATTTATTCATTATATTAATTGCATATATGTATATCATTATATATTATTCTTATTTCGAGTGGCTTGCGAGCTTAATGAGGTGAACTAATCTATAATCGAATTTAGCTAGCTAATACTATCAAATTTAAAATTAAATTCAAATTCTATTTATTTATATTCAAATGTATTTATCAAGCCAAGTTAAAACAACTCACAATAAGTACCAAAAACTTAGTAGTCAGTCTTATATAATCTGGTTGCTGAAAGAGTCCAGGAGTATCAATCTTCATGCTAAAAGAGTCCTATTTTAAAAGGTAACCATTTTTGTAAAACGTTACAAATGGAACAATCTTGATTAAAAAAATAAAAAATAAATGAATCCAAAATTTCTGGAGCTGCCACGCGTAACTACATGAACCACTCGCCAAACTCCACGTGTACTAGATCCACCACGTCAGCCAGCTCACTGAACTATATACACGTCCTCTACATGACACGTGTCAAATCTCATCCTGAGCACAACGCCACGTAAGCAACATGAGCCAAGAGCAACCACGAGGACCGACAGAGTCCCACAGGGAACCGGTCAAGTACGGTGATATCTTCACCGCAACCGGTGACCTGGCGAAGGAGCCTGTAGGGACGGGAGATGCTATGTTGATGCAGACGGCCGAGACTGCCGTGCTCGGCCAGGTCCAGCCTGGCGGACCCGCGGTGGTCATTAACAAGGCAATCGGGGTGGTTGCCTGCGGCAATGTCCCTGGTGATAGGGACGTAACGGTTACTGCCACCGACCACCCCAGCGGTACGGTAGTCACCGAGTTGGTTGGTGGACAGGTGAGTTGTCAGTTAGGCTCTCTTTGGTGTAAAGATTGTCATTGTATCTGTAATTTTTTATATAAATATTTTACTTTTTGTTATACTTTATGCCGATAATACATGGTATATTTGTATTTCAATGAATTGTATTGATTGCATTTGTACAGGTTGTGGGACAATATTTCCAAACTGGAAAAGAGTAGCAGGCTATTGATGCAGCCAAAACTAAGATAACGATTGGCAAAGCACTAGAAGCCGCAGCACGTGTACATGGCGACAAGCCTGTGGACAGGAGCGATCCAGCCGCAATCCGGGAGGCCGAGGCTATAGTGATCGGCACCACCGCGATGACGCTTGGCGGGGTGGCAGCGACTACTGTCTCGGCTGCTTCTTTCAATGCCGGGGCGGATATTAGAGACCAGGACAAGATCAAGCTCTCCTTCATCCTCGCGGTGTGGCTATATGAGTACAGAAATTTGTTAATAGCTGAATTTTTTTATTTTTAAACTAGTGCCTTTTTAATGTTTTGATTGTATTTGCGGGTAGTACCTATATGAAAAACAGGATTTATGCGTGTGTACTTGAAAATTAGCAAGCCATGGTGATAAATTTTATGTAATTACAAAAATTTTATATTTTTTCCTAAAAAGCATATATTGTAAGAAGTAATAGTATTATTGAAAAATAATGTCGTTTATTTGTTCATTATTTTTGGGAGATTCCGATTTGTGACGAAAATTTTCAATTTCTGGATGAGAATAATATCTCCATTTCTTAGTAGGGTTTTAAGATAACTATGGTTTTGGTACCAAAAATGACTTTTTCGCAGCGTGTGACCGTAGATAATAATGAGTAGATATTTGTAAATAAATATATGAAAATCAATCCACAGGGTGTAAATCGAAAAAAAAAAAATTGCTTCTTGATTATTTTTTGATGCAAAAAATATTTTTATTTCCCAGGATGCGACGGTGGAGTTACTAGCGGACAAGGTGGCGACGAGGGAGGATGCAGACCCAGTGGAGAGTGCCGAGCAGAGGAATAACCCCAACTTGACTACTAATCCGGCAGGAGTCGCGTCCTCCGTGGCTACAGCTGCTAGGCTAATTGAGGGAGGAACTTATATGAACACTCTATAAATTAGGCAGGGGAAAATGTAATTATGTTTGCTTATCGGATTGCTTGTTTGCTATTTGTTATGTGTCTTGTTGCGAACGCCTTGTTTTGGTTGTGCTTGTGAACTCTTTTTAAACCGTTTTCTAGATTAATAGCACCTCATACACGTTTGATATGATCAACTGTAATGGTAACGGTGGTGGTGCAACAGTTTCAAACCGTAACGGCTGTAACGTAACGTTGGCGGAAATCGGAGCCTAATTTAAAACTTTGGAAATAGTTCTTCGAATTAACATATTTTTGAAGGGATTCTAACCTGATTGCGTAATCTAAGGTGTCTCGTTCAGGAGCTTGGTTTACTCGTTGCTCGTTTATGGATTATTTCCTTGAAAATTCTAGTCGTTCCCGTGTGTTGATTGATGCCCATGTTTTCTGCTGGTCGCAGAATCGGAGAAAAACTATTTATCCACGCCACTGTTGCAATTCGAGCCTCTCTTCTCTACGGGAAAAAGAAGCAAAAATCTATCCATATGTAAACAAAACATCATCGCGATTTGCTACCGAGAAAGTCCACCCCTATAACAAAATGTTGAAAAATATGATACTGATTCCTCTTTGTGGTTACATTTTTTATGCAGGTTTCAGGGCCATCCACTTCTACCTAGCGCCGTGCTTGACGAAATACGGCAGCTTGTCAAGGTTTTCTCTTTTGTAGCTGTGAACCATCTATGAAGGGAAGCAAATGTAGTAGTTGATACTCTAGCAAATGGTGCATCCCATCATCAGGATAATTTTGTGTATCATGCAGTACCCGATTTTTTGTATGATTTGCTTTATTTTGACCAATCAGGCGGCATGCTCTGTAGATATGTGCCTGACATTTTGCTATGTAATACGGTTTACTTGATCTTCCAAAAGCCTTGGCTTTCCTTTAAAAAAAAAACATTTGAATAATAATCTATTTTCGTTGCTATTGGGTCATCCCTCGGTTTTTCATCATATGCTGAACATGAATATGATTCGGAGCAACCATTTTTGGCAGATGGTAGCAGTGGCCTGAACCTGTCGCCATGGTTGGAAGATGGTGCCCCATTTTGGAAATCGCAGAATCGAGCTCGTAGATGCAGGCACATGGCAGATTCCATCAGGCCTAATCGAGGCATGGAAAGGAAGAAAGGGGGATATGGAGAATTGAAATGCATTTACAGAAGTAGTTGATGAAAATACCGGTTGATACGAGGTTTTGAGGGAAACTATTCTGTAAGATTGGCAAGAATACCAAAAATCTACAAAGAATACAGTTTCGACTTCACATCGCAGGAAGAAATCATATAGCGAGAATGACAGAAAAGGAACTGAAAATAATAAAAGCTCGAATACCTCAAAGCAAAAGGAAGATTCAAAACAAACCTTAAAGAAGCAAAACTATGATAATAATTTGTTTCTGTATTTATGTATCTAAGGGGTCCATTAGTGCATGCGGTTATTCATTGAGCGACTAGTAATGTTGTTGCTATGGCACATTCTATATCGAAGGACATGCAATTTGAGTATTCTTTTTAAAGGAATGCGACGACAACTTGTGTTGCTGTTGGAGGACTCTCGGCTCAGGGGGGCTTAGCCGATGACATACGTAATGTGGTGTACACACCAAGGAAAGGAGACATAGTCAAGGGGAGACTTCAGATTGTTCTTAAGCGTGCGGCACAATTCAGACAGGTAAATGATTCACTTACCAACAATTATGTACTGAAATTGTACCGACTTTCACCAACATCTTGTGCATTGAATCGATTTTTAAGCGAAAGATCAACACCAAGAATGTTGCCACACCAATATTTTGCACACTTTCTGCGTCACAAATGTCATGCCATCATGAATGACACAAAAATACATTTTGTAGACAGTTACTAGGGTAGTAAACACACTCACATACTATCTTCACACTAACACACTACCTTCAAATACACTCATTTCACCATGTAAAATTAGAATAATCTTAGATTGAGACACTATTGGGAATACCCATGCCTGTGAGCCCCTTGGCTTTTTCAGGATCAGAAGTGCTAGGATAAAGCAAAGTGTATGGCACTTTCACCGGCCCAAACCTGTTCCTCATTCTCCTATCATTGTTCCGATCCATTATACTCTCCTCGATCTCGACCAGCCTCGTGCTAAACCTCTTAAATGCATCCAATGCTCGCCCATCTGATGTCCACTCTTGCGTATCTCGCTGTCCTAAGTATACCTCGTCCGTAGCATGCCTTGATAAAATCTCAATCAAGGAGACGCCGAGCAAAGTTTGTAGCTGGGCTGTGATAGTCTTGAGGAAAACCAAGTCGGGGTCGGTCTCGAGCAGGGCGTACTCTTTGGAACCTGGCTCGGGCATGAACCTACGGCTTATAGTGGGCCGGTTCGGGAGGTAGCCAGCATATGGGTACTGCCCAAAATTGACAGCCGCGTGGAGGGCAGAGGCAACCCATATGATGATCGTGCACGTATATATGAGCTCGTCTCGTGTTTCCATTTTCGGCCACCATGGTTCGTCTCTCTTATCACCGTGGCCCTCGTATCGGATCTCAGTCCACCAGGATTGTAGCTCGTCATCCTTTTGGATCGACTCGTCAGTGGAGTAGTACAAGGAGCAGTATTCCTGCACCCAGGATCCAATTGCTGTCCAGATTTCGAGTCCGTCAACAGCAAAAGGGTAGTCCTCTATCAGAAGCTTGAGGCCATACTGCTGGCTTAAATCTGGAACTGCTACTCCTCTGCAAAAGGTAGCATTACTTTTTTAGTTTATTCTACTTGGGACAATTGTCCCATATCATATGAGTAATGAAATACGTATAGAAAGTTCATCCACATGAACTCTAATAATAGAATCAACTTTCAGGATCTAAACTATACAATTTCAATACATGATTATCGGAACTCGAATCATGTTTGGAGGGAGGGGTATTATATTTTCTATTTGAAAGCGAAACAAATGTGACCATTCATAATATTATATTAATAATTGATGGTTAAACTTAAAACCTATGACTGTTTCCTGCCCTGAACTCATGTTAAAATGCAAGTCACTAAAACAATAAAAATAAAAAAATATTGTAAGTCATCATTTATTCAAAAGCTTAAGCTGCTATGGGGAGAGTCATTGTATAAGCTATTATTGTCGATAGTTGCCAGTTAATGACACGATTATTTTCGATAGTTTCTAATAATCATTTTTTGAACTCTATTTCTATCAAGAATTGTGAGTGACTAACCTTTTGACCAGATCAGCTGGCAGTGCCTGCTCCATGAAGTTCCAGCCCTTGTATACAACAGCTGACATTTCCATGGCGAATTTGGCCGGGAATACAGTGGCCTCGAGGATGCCACCCGCGTTGATGAGGATATGTCGAGCCAATGCGTTTATGTTCATTGTATCTTTGAAGTGCGGGTGCAAGAGCTTGTGTACCGGATGAAGCACACTCAATTGCCTATGTGTCGCAATAATGAATGGCTCTATTACTGCGTGAGTATTCAACCTGCATCATAGAAACACATAAACGTACACGTTTTAAGTTGTGATATATTTCAAGAGTTGTATAATGGGAACTCATTCTGTGTTTATTACCAACAACTTTTGAAAATTTATGATACGTGTAAAGAAATTATGTATACAAACTATACAAACACCTATTTATTTAGTTCAATTTGTGCTGATCTTTTCCTCAAAAATAGGATCAACGCATGGTACCTACACACTAAGGGTTTCCACAGTTCTATTATATGGTTGTCGATACGTGAATCATTTTTCCTTTTGTGAAACAGATATTGATTCGTACCAATGGCTAATGAGCTGGTGGTAGCCTGAATCGTTGACAGCCACGTAAGCTTTAGCCAGCTGCCATATTGCACCCTCGACTCCGTCCTCTGCTGGTGTGAATACTTGGCCATCGGCACCATGATGGTCTCCCTGGGAATGTGGCAAGCTCAGCTCAATCGCTAATGGCTTCAACGTCCCATCGTCTTGCAGTAACAGAATGGTTCTGCTCGCGTAAGTCTTGGTGTTGGTGTACTTGTTTATGTTTCTCAAGTATGGCATTAAAGCATCATGGTGATCTAGTATGAAAAGATTGTTATCTTCAATTGCCTGTGTTGAATCAGTTAAAATACGAAATAAAATGAGAAATATTTTTGGTTTTTGTAATTTTTCGGCCAATAAAAGAAGAGTAAACGATTTATTACTTTTTTTACTGTCAGCCCATTCATGCTTTTCTCAACATCCTCTTTAGTTAATTCGCTATTTTGATCTCCATATATTTTAGGGTCTAGCTTGCTTGTAGGTGGAAATTCCTGAGGTGAAAAATTCAAGAAAACGTTACGGTAAAAATGAAATGAAAAATAATAACAGAATATTTCAAATGAATATTTTTAATTACTTGGAGGCGACGGATGATGACAGGGTTTACTCCAGCAAGCATTTCTCGTGCAAACTCTTCATCCGTTCTCCACGCAGACTTATCCACTGAAAAATCCAAATCGGAAGTTAATAACTTTTTCTCATTACACAATTAACTCAAATCTTTAATTAAAAAATAAAAACAAGGTTATTTTGAGGATGAAAATATACCATTGATGACATCGGGCATGGGGAATTTAAGGGGCTTCTCACCGTCCGATCGAGCAAGCTCCTTTACCATCTCCCAGGGAATACAGTTAGTACTAAGTTTTACACCATTGGGCTTCTTTACCCCACCTTCATATAGTTTAAGTATGTCTTGGAAAGTGTCGAATTCGGTTGGTGTTTTGTCGATTAAGCCTCCAATTTCTGCAACCAAAAACTGTCCCGCGGACTTGAGAGCGTATGCGAAGAAATCTGATAGCTTCACTTGGCTGAATTTTTCGTCCCTAGGGACATAGATGTTGAGATTCAGAAGGGGTAATCGGCTTTCAGTTTTAGGATCTGCAAAATTAAGCAATGTCAAAGTTTTAATACATTTTGAAAACTGGCTCACATCGACAATCATGTATTGAAACTATATAAACATAAGATATTGGTGTTTGTACAATTCTATACATAATTTTTAGTACGTAAATCATTATTCTAGCATTTTTTGTGATATTTATTGCTTTTCTTGTTCTGGAAGTTTTCTTAAACTTACATTATATGTTAGGCTCAAGGATTAACATAAAGAAACCAAACCCAAAAAAAAATGTCTTTTCCGCCTTTATCCATACGTTTCTTGTTTTACACTTGCTACGAGACAAGTTTGCAGGGTCGAACCAGTTTTCGTAGGTGGGCGGCCAGTTTTGGTTCTACGGGGATACGGGTATTGCTTTGATCCGCCGAGCACAGGGCGCTTGTAATCATTTCCCTTATCTGGCATACCGAGATCATTGTAGTAGTCATAGTCGTATACTCGGTCCCATTCCTTGAGCATTCCCGCACCATTTCCGCGTAGATTGATCAACTCTTGTTCCCTATAGTATCTCAGTGGGTCTGGTGTGTTACTTGGGAGGTATGTCTGATAACAAAAATCAGAGAGTTTAAGGTTAGTGTATTTAGTTTTCATTTTATTTTATTTTATTTTTTTATCTTTTTTTGCCTTCCAATCTTCTAATTTCATTTTCCTTTTGCAGTTAATCATTGCAGTTAATCATTGTAGGTATGAATGTACAGTACTGGAAAATGAGCCTAAAAACAAAATTTCCCTGAACAAGATAAAACTATTTCCCCCCTATATTATTTATTTTCTTTTGGTCACCTGTTATTGTTGAGAGCTTGTTTGATTGCAGTCTTTAACTTTGAACTTTTTTCTTTTTTTTTTTAAAACATAGATATGAATTTGACTGCTCAGCTTTTAAGCCGATCTTTATTATTGATTATATCTTAAAATAAAATAAAAAAAGAAGAAAAAGCAACTTTTGTCTTGAGGGGTCTAGTATTCGTCTTAATTTGGGACAAGCTAATTTTTTTTTAATTAAAATCCGAAACCAAAAACCTAACTTTGACAATTAAATTTCCTCAGTTCGGCTCCAACTTCACATGTGGGCTTACCAGACTAAGCAAATCATTCGATACTCCAAACTTACAATTTAGTTAAAATGTGCATTCGTAATTTTGTTTTTTCTTTTTTCGAAGCGAAATACTACAATCATATATGCAAAGTGTATCGACTTTTATGTGCAATATCTTTTGGGTCGTTAAAAAAGAAATGCTTACAAGATGTTCGCCACGTAAGAATTTGTAAACTTAATGTCCATAACTATCGGTACGTAAACCATAGCTATATTCATAATTAGACATACCGTGTTTGCGAAGAAGATTCGGACATAATTATAACGATGGGCCGGGTAAACCCAAGAGTTGCACACAAAATGTATCGGCCCGTCGTGGCCCGGGACACTCTCTAAGGTGAGTGTCTTGAGATAGAATTGATGGTGATGGTGGTTTTTTATCTTGAAAGCCCCGGGAGCCCCCATCGACTCGTCCCATTCGAACTCGATGTTGAACGTGGCGTCATCATCGGCATTTGCTGACGTCAGCGTCGAGTTCCAGTTCTCTATATAAGCAGCTTTTCCAAGCTTCCCCTGCTTTGGATTAGCTTTAAAGTAGACAAAAAAAAAAAAAAAAAAAATTGAAAATTTTGAAATTAGCACAGCAACGAGCTTCAATAAAAGTTCGATTTAATCCCTGTACTTTCTATTGTCACAGCAAAGGTCCCAAATTTTGAAGAAATGGATAGCGTTGGTCCCCATTATGAAGGATGAAATCATATTAATTAACTCTTGTATGGTTATTCTTCACAAGTTTTTTTTATAATTAAATATCCTGGAAAATAGAAGAAATGGACCAAAGGTTCACTTATTCAAAAGTTCGCGACCATGTCCATCAGTATTTCAAGTTAGGAGGACTATTAGTGTTTCCATTGAGAGTACAAGGACCAAACAGAATTCCAGTCCAAATTATGAGATATATTATTGTGATTCCTATTCACTCAAAATTAGGTGGCTTGTATTCCAACGAGTCGAGCCGAGCCGAATCGAGCTTTGTATTGCTCGGGCTAGCTTGTTAAGATCAAGCTCGGGTTCACCCTTTAAAAGTTGGCCTCACACTGCTCACTTGCCCTTCGATACATTTAGCTGTCTTAGGCCCAATTGTATTTAACTTTAAAAAAAATATAAGAAGAGCGCATGACATCACTTAGCTTTTTGTTCGATGTATATATGTTTTATAATACATGTATTACACACACACATATATATATATTAGAGAAGAAGAACTGCAAGAAAGGGAAGTGTCTCCAATTCTTTGGGATTGGAAAGGGACCGTGAGGGATAAGATCGATAAGAAAATATCCAAAAGAATCAAAAGCAATACTCAACGTAAAAAGTTTACTTATTTTTGTTGAAGGACTAATTTTATTTGTTTGTTATTAGTTGTTTGAGTAGTTTGGTAGCCAGTATGTAGGCTATTTGATTAAAGGTAGGACTATCATTTTTCAGGAAAGTGTCTCCCCGTAGTTTGGCTGGATATTTGTCGCCTTTGAACTTTATTGTAATATTTTTTTGGTATTAATATATTGAACTTTCCAAAAAAAGAAAAAGAGATGAACTTGCGAGCTGATGGACTGAACTATACATAGCTCGAGCTCGGCTAGTTTACTAAACAAGCATGAGCTCAAGTCGAGCTCTCATTGCACGGTTCTGTTCATTTACAGGTCTACTTGTATCCATTTACCTTACAAATAACGGACCCAGAAAGGATGCCGGAATGGTTGATTTGACCATAAAATTTTTTAAAAAGTTTTAAGATACAAAACTACAAAAGTGGGAGGGGATAGCATGATTGTCAAATTATCGATTATAGCTTATATACTGTCTTGTATGAGAAAAGTAACTCGATTTAAAAAATATCATAAACTTGATATATACAATGTAGTAACCACATCAAATTCAATTTTTTTTAAACAATTATTAACATATTATATAACATAACTCCTATAAAAAATTATCATATGTTGAATATAATTTTTTATTTTAATGAAAAATATTAAAATTAATATCAAAATTATATTATATAAAGGTAGTTGTTATATTTTGGAAAAATCATATTTTTTAACGCGAGTTACTTTCCTAATAACGTGTACAGAAGTCACAAATTGTGAGATAATTTTTAATAGCTAAGGGGACCAATTCTATAGTTGACTTGGGTAAGGTCTTTTTATATAATTTATTAGAAGTGGTTAAAGACAATGGTTTCTTTCCGAATTATTAAAAAATATCATCAACCAATAATTAAATATTTAAATCCATGCGTAGAAATTTATGCAATCTAGTAGACTTTATACAATTGGATTAACAGCTGACTCAGTCAGTGACAAGTCTTGTGCATAACTACTCCCATCACTTTGTGAAAACATAATATATATATATAGAGAGAGAAAAATATATATATATAGAATTTTGGAAACATTCGAGAAAAAAGTGAATACCTCTGTTACAGCAATTACAGTATTTTGTAAAAAATAGGACTTGCAATAGATTATTTATTTTAATATTTAAAATAAATAGTTATCTTAAATTTTAATTTTTGGGGGGAGTGATATATAAATTTAACTATCAAATTTTTTCTCTCATCTATTTTACATTTTCTCTTT
>MKEJ01028851.1:0-12292 GCA_001753735.1 Embelia ribes
GTAAGGCATGGGTTAATATAGTTAAGCAAGTATGAGAAAACTTCATCACTACAACAATAACATACCTCACCAAGAAGAAGGACAACCTTGGGGCAAGAAATTGAACTAATAACAAGACCCAACCTATTATTAGTATTAGGGGCATATTGCATCCCTCTTTGCCAAGCATGATAATTATAACAATTCAAATTTGGAGAAGAGAACTAGATTTGGATGGTCAACATGATGAACAAAGAAGGGCTAAATAGATATGATAAGATAGAAGATGTCACGGTAGCCATTATTGTAGTACTATTGATTACAATAGATGTAGAAGAATTAGCTTTAGCTTAACAGGGCTTAGAACTAGTAGCAGTGAAAAATCATTAACCAAAAAAATAATCAAGAGGAAAAAGGAAAGTACACAATGTAAAGGGACCACCGGACAGAAGAGGGGCTGGTGAAAAAGTAAGAGTTGATCAGTAGACAATAAGAGGGGTATAGTTATGTGTTTAGGGTTACTAGTTAGTAAGGGATCGACGACTTTGATACTATATCATGTTTAATGAACCGAACATAATCGTATTGATTGGATAATGACTTTACAACACAATCATAAGTAGTCTACGCAAGGAGCTAATGTATATTTACATAATTACATAATGGTACAATAACAAATATAAGTTAATATTTTTAAAAGAATTTTAGTTTTTATTCACTTATTTATCATTTATGAATTTATATGTTTAATTTATTTTTTAATAAGTTTAAACCAAGCCTTTTTATACGGCCGTGCAAGGAACGTGCTTTCTTACTAGTTTTATAGAAAGAATAATTTACACAATCGCCGTGAAAATATTCATATAGAAATTCGACGATGTTAGTTCTAGGACAAATGTTAAAGATTAGGGACCAATACGCAATCATACCCAGAATATAGGGACCAAGAGTTCAATTCTACCCCGAAGGAAAAAACATAAGCACGTAAAGGGAAAGTGGGTCTTCGTCACGCGTGTCCCGACGAACGAGAGAGATTGAGAGAGAGAGCGAGGGAGAGAGAGAGAGGGGAGCGTGTGAGGGAGAGGAGAGATAGAGAGAGTCTGCAAATACCCAAACCCTAAATCGAAATTTGAGGGATCAAAATAAAATCAAAGAGCCACTCGCCGATCTCCCTCGCGTGGATCTTCACCGGCATAGGTATATATTATTCCACCCCATTCTCTCTCTCTCTCTCTCTCTCTCTCTCTCCACCTCTCTGAAACTTTCCCTCTCTTCTATCTTGTGCTTGGGAAGTCTCTCTGTGCTTGAATTTTTTTAAATGTAATTTATAGGAATTACTGTATTTTGTATTTTGAGAATAAATTATTACATTTTGATGAAAGACTGATGTACATATTTTTTGATAATTTTTATTTAAAAATGCTTGTAGTAATTTCTCATCGGTTTGTAGTAATTTTATTCTCAAAATATATAGTAATTCCATACCAAAATTCCTGCATTTTGGTGTGGAATATTCGATTTAGTTAAATTGTGAATTAGGCTTTTACTGCTAATTTCATGTATCTTGGTGTAATAGTCGAATTAGTTAAATTGTAAACTAGGGTTTTACTGCTCATTTTGTGTATTTTGGTGTATAATTTCGAATTTGATCAACTGTTAAATAGGGTTATACTGCTCCTTTCCCGTGTGTTGGTGGATAATAATCTTTGAAACAGTTAAAGGTGAAATATGTCCTTTCCTATATTTTGGTGGGTAACAATCTTTGAATTTGATAAATTGTGAAATAGGATTTTTGTGCTATTGATGGATATTGTTCAATAGGAGCTCTATTTTTTTTTCCTTTTCCTTTTCTTTTCCTTTTTGATTGATTACCAATAAATAACTAATGTGTTGACTAACTAACCAAGGTTTTGATTAATTGAGATTATTGCTATTCAATTAGAGGTGTTTTTGCGTTGAGTAATGGGTATTACTGATACTTGAGAGTGGAGCCACAAGCCTAAATTTGTTTTTTCTTAGTAATTTTTGTCGTGAAAAGTCAATATTAATATTGGGAGACTAAAGACACATAAATTTGTTACTAAAGATATAGGACATTTAGTGGTTTTTTCAAAATTATGGAGTTTTGTAGCTCCATGACAAACCTTTGGCTCTGTCCCTGCTGCTACTGAATGATATTATTCAATTGGAGCTGTTCTTTTTTCCTTTTCTCTTGTAATTGGACTTACCAGCTTCAAAAGGCTTGGTTGTTGAGGAGCTACCAAATTTCTGAGTGATGAGTAGTGCAATTTTTTTATTTTGATTTGTTTTAAGGGAGAAAGGGACATGAAGAGTTGAAAGAATTCGGTTTTCCTTACTGCTGCTGCTACTGAGTATCATTTTTGTTGGTGTGATTTTTTTTTTTTTTTAAAAAACATGACAGCTGCAAAAAAGTTAGGGCAGCTGTCAAGATTAGCTGTGGGTGGTAATCTATTTTTTAGTTGAATTATGAATTAGCAAGGAAGAAGAAAGAAAATGAATTAAAATAAATGAGGTTTTTAGCAGCTGAAGTAGTTTGCAATAGTTTGCTTTTTTATAATCACATGTTTGCAATTCTTATTGCTGTACAGTGGACCTTATTTTCTCTGTTTTGTTGGGAATGGTGATTTTAGTTTTAAAAGAAAATGCTTTTATATTTTTATATTTATTATTATTTAGTTGGTGTTAACTCTACAAATTGATGCCAATTGTGACAGGTTATTTACTAGCTAGCTGGTTTAGGGACTGGTATCAAACTAGATCGAATTTATATGAGTATCAAGATGGGTGCTTGCCCCAGTATTTTTAAAGGAGTATATACTTATTCATTTCTCATCTAAAGTTTCATGTCGAAAATAATCTGTTTATTCATTCAGAAATCAGAAGTAATACTCCTTTTGTTGGCAGCTTGTACTAGTCAGCCAGTGTTAGTTACTTAAGCTAACTTTAGGTCTGTAAGGATATCAGATTGCTCTCGTTAATATTGCTAACAAAATTGGTACAAGTGTTTTTGCATTACTAGCCCCCTTGTCCCTACACTTGGTAGACGTTAAGATTGCGTTTGGTTTGTAGACTTAACGACCTCACCATGAACCATTAGTCTACAGACAAGTAATTATGAGGCCATCTATCTGAATCTACATTGATTCTGAAACGGACTAAATTCGTGGTAATGGTTTTTGGCCATGTTAGCTGGGTGTTGTTTGTATCTCCTGAAATTGATATTGGTGATGTTTAAAGCTCTAACTTGCATTTATATAGGTTAGAACCATGCATACTTCCCTTGCGACTTATGGGTCATGGGCTCCTTTCTTGGAAACAATCTATCTGAAACCAAGGGTAAGGCTACATACATCTGACCCTCCTAGACCCCGCAATGTGGTAGTTTTATGCACTAGGCCGTCCATATATATGTGTGTATATATACTACATACCCCTCGCATGTAATTAAGTAACCATTCCCTGGAGAAAATAGGATGAATTGAGTTCCAATTTTACCATAGAAAAACAGAAATATGAAAGATTTTACAATGCTACTGATTGTGGCTCATTCATCTGTGGAAAAGAGTTTGGAAATGTCTTTGCCTTGTTGATAGGAGGTCAGTTCATCTCCAAAAGATGCTATAGCAGTGAATTAGGTGGCTACAATTGGACTAGGGATATATCCTAGGGTGAAAGAGATTGTGAGTATGGAAGGACTGGATAGGAGTGGTTTTGGTTTTAAGAGGTCAATGTAGTTATTTTGTTCGGGAAGACTATACTTTTATTTGGTCCAAAATGGCTTTCAAGCACCTACATTTATCTTTTGCTCCCTTTCAAAGCACAAGATGATTCTCATACGACATGATCGACTCTCATTGGAAAATTTTATCTAGAACAATTTTGCTATCAAATGGGAATGTCTGATTTCAGAAACAGAAGATATCCCCGTGCCCCACCCTGGACTGAAGAAGTTCTTTACTACTTTGAAAGAAGCTTCATTCTCATTGCTCTAGTTTGCCTAAAATTTTTCTTGACAGAGCAATTGTGCCAGTTATCACAAGTTTGAGGACCAGAAATAGAAATTTAGAACTTGAGGCAATTATCAAAAAAGAAAATTTGAAACAAAAAAAGAATTAAAGACCAATATATAACTAGTGGGCTGAAATTGATACCAGAATCAAATTTGAGGACCTTTGAGTGTAATTTACATATTCTGTGTGTTATGAAATGCTAGAATTTTCATTTCTTTTCCCTCCACCGCCTCTGCATTCTTAAGGGCTGATTCTTTTAGGGCCTGTATGGTTTTAACATTGCCCATTCTTAATTGCTCATTTCGATTCCTCATCAACAGCCTTTTCTGTAATCAAATTTTTGTTTTCATCATATAAAGTTAAAGAAACAAAAAATGAAATTTCGCTGGGTAATGGTGATGGAGGAATCTTAGTTTCTTTCATCTGCTGGTGAAAAGCAGCTGGTGACGGACAAGATTGATTGTTGGTGTCTCTGGCATGTGACGTGTGGCAGAGGAACAAAGGGAAGGTGGTTACGGGGTGAGTAGATCCACAGAGGTCATCAAAGCTGATGGATGTGGAGGGTGGTTGACTGGTAGGGAATGGAGGTGAGTGAATAAGTGAGAACAATTTTCCTGGAATAGTAAAATAACTCGCTTGACTCATTGAGAAGGCTTTTTGAAGCAAGTTTAACCAACATTTTTTCATACTTCAATTTTCGAACTTCTGATAATGTAGATGGGATTAAAGAACTGAAGGTGTTACAAATGGAGTTAATGGTTTTTAACCATTTTTTCTAATTCCCTTCTTTTTCCAGGTGCTTACAGATCGAGTACCATTTGTAATAAGCTTATGTGATGGATATAGATCTAAGTTTGCCCTCCGGAGAGCATGATAAAGAAGACGAAAAACCACATGATATCGTAAATATGTTGGATGTTGCACCGAGACAGCATAATGGAGATGAGTTGAATGGAATGGTAGTTGTTGGGAGTGATTTAAATAACAGAGATGTTACCATCGCTGGTGATTTGATGGACCTCAAAGACGATATGAACCTTGAGCCCCTTGCTGGCATGGAATTCGAATCACATGGAGAAGCATATTCTTTCTATCAGGAATATTCCAGGTCCATGGGATTTAATACCGCGATACAAAATAGCCGTCGTTCAAAAACATCAAGAGAATTCATAGATGCAAAATTTGCATGCTCTAGATATGGAACCAAACGGGAGTATGAAAAATCCAATCGGCAGCGGAATAGGCCAGAAACTAAGCTGGAAGTGGGTAATTCCGCTGGCCGACGTTCGTGTTCAAAGACAGATTGCAAAGCATGTATGCATGTGAAGAGAAGACCAGATGGCAAGTGGATTATACATAGGTTTGTGAAGGAGCACAATCACGAGCTTCTACCAGCTCAAGCAGTGAGTGAACAAACCAGGATGATGTATGCTGCAATGGCTAGACAATTTGCCGAGTACAAAAGTGCAGTCGGTCTTAAGAATGACCTCAATAAGCCTTTTGAGAAAGGTCGGAATTCGGCTTTAGAGGGGGGAGAAGCAAAGGTATTGCTTGAATTTTTCACCCAGTCCCAGACTACAAATTCCAATTTCTTTTATGCTGTAGACATAACTGAAGATCAACGTCTCAAAAATTTTTTGTGGGTTGATGCTAAAAGTAGGCATGATTATGTTAACTTCAGTGATGTTGTATCTTTTGATACAACATATGTGAAAAACAAGTACAAGATGCCTCTTGCTCTTTTTATTGGAGTAAATCAACACTACCAGTTTTTACTGCTTGGTTGTGCTTTGTTGGCTGATGAGAGTGAAGCTACGTTTTTGTGGGTACTTCAGACTTGGTTAAGAGTAATGGGGGGACAAGCTCCTAAAGTCATAATCACTGATCAAGACAAAGCTATTACGTCAGTTATCCTGGAGATCTTTCCAACCACATTCCATCAATTTTGTTTGTGGCATATATTGGGAAAGGTTACAGAAAATTTTAGCCACATAATTAAACAGCATGAAAACTTCTTGTCTAAGTTAGAAAAATGCTTATACAGGTCATGGACAAACGAGGAATTTGAAAAGAGATGGCTTAAATTGGTGGCTAAGTTTGAACTCCAGCAGAATGAATGGTTTCAATTGTTGTATGAAGATCGAGCACGATGGGCCCCTACTTATATGACGAAAGTTTGTTTAGCTGGAATGTGTACTGCTCAAAGATCAGAGAGTGTAAACAGTTTCTTCGATAAATATGTTCACAAAAAGACCACAGTGCTGGAGTTTCTGAAACAGTATGAGATGATTTTACAGGACAGGTACGAGGAGGAGGCCAAGGCAGATTCAGATACTTGGAACCGACAACCTTCTTTGAAATCCCCATCTCCTTTTGAGAAACATGCTTCTGGTGTTTACACACACGCAGTGTTTAGAAAGTTCCAAAATGAGGTTTTGGGTGCAGTTGCTTGTCATCCTAAACAGGAAAGACAAGATGAGATAACTGTTACTTTTAGGGTTCAAGATTTTGACAAGAATCAGGATTTCATTGTAACATGGAATGGTACAAAGTCCGAAGTATCTTGTATATGCCGTTTGTTTGAATCGAGGGGCTACTTGTGTAGACATGCGATGATTGTTCTCCAAATGTGTGGACTTTCCACTATACCGGTACCGTATCTATTGAAACGGTGGACTAAAGATGCCAAGAATAGATCTTTAATGGGAGAAGTATCTGATCAGGTACAATCAAGGATGCAAAGGTACAATGATCTATGTTCAAGAGCAATCAAATTGGGTGAAGAAGGTTCATTGAGCCAAGAGAGCTTCAATTTCGTTCTTCATGCACTTGAAGATGCTTTTGCCAACTGTGTGAGCACGAATAATTCCAATAAGAATCTTACCGAGGCTGGCACGTCAGGCACTCCTGGTCTTCTTTGCCACGAAGATGAAAGCCAGAGAAGCATGGCCAAGACTAACAAAAAGAAAAACCCAACTAAGAAAAGAAAGGTCAATATTCATTTCTTACTATGGAAATGCAACTTTTTTGTACCTCTAGTTGCATACATATATTCATTTATATGTTCAGGATGATGGGGCATCAACTTGTTGAATTTCGAACTCAGTACTGGGGTTCATGGATTCAATCACTGGAAAAAACCTCATGGAAAACGAAGGTGTACAATCTTCCCAAGACAATTCATGCACTGAGGCCCCTTAATTCTAAATAGTTTTCTAATTGTCGAAAATAAAGAGTTATGCCCCATCATTGTGCATCCTTTATTTTATGTGTTTTTTATTTGTATTTTTATTTTTATAAATTTGTATATTTTCTTAATCTTATATTGCCGAAACCTTGACTCTTTGTGGTTTTCAGGTGAACTCTGAACAGGATGTGGTGTCTATTGGGACTCAAGACAGCTTACAACAAATGGTTGGTGTTGTCGAAAGCTTAGACAGAGTACCACGCATGCTATCTTAGACAACTGAATATAATTCAACATGTTTTCTATTTGCCCGCTCTATCTATAATATTTGAATGACTTCTTTTGGAATTTGTAGGACAAACTAAGCTCACGGCCAGTGACCCTTGATGGCTACTTTGGCCAACAACCCAATATCCCTGGAATTGTATGATCTGCTCTTGTTTGGTTTAGTTTTTCACGTCCTTATGAGTTACCAAAGTTTTAGTTTGCTGCTCAATGCTTTATGCAGGTGCAATTGAACTTAATGGCTCCTACTCGTGATAGTTATTACGGTAACCAACAAGCCATCCAAGGGCTGGTATGGTCTCTCTCTCTGTCTCTCTCTCCCCTTTTTTAAAACACATCATGATTGTAGTTTAAAAAATGGAAGATTGTTAATGCTTGTGCTGGGAAGCATGCATGTTGCATTGGTTTTTACTCTTCCCTTCTTTCTCTTTTAGGGACAACTGAGCTCCATGGCGCCAAGTCATGATGGTTATTACAGCACCCAGCCTAGCATGCATGGGCTGGTACAGTTCGCTTTGATTGTTTACATTGGTTGTGCCTTTTTCTTTTTTGTTGGGTAAATATATTTATACTCTGACGTTTCTGATAATTCTTTTGCACATTTCAGGGTCAGATGGATTTCTTTCGATCACCAACAGGCTTTCCTTATGGAATTCGGGTTAGTTCGTCCAATCATTTGAAAAAAAATGTATTTTGGCTGAAATTTTGAACAAAAGTGTAGTGTATTTGATGATGCAATATTTTTGCAATTATAAGCCACCACAGAACACAAGTCTTTTTTAGGCATTTGACAATGTGTTTGATGATGCAATGTTTTAGGTGGGGACAAAAGTGTAGTGTACTTGAGGTTGCAATGTTTTTTGGATGTATTTTTCTTTTACTCTTTTTATGTTGCGGACGTGCCTTCTACATTGTCTTTAAGAGCATAAATCTATTTTATATTCTTATGGCAGGAAGAACCAAGTCTGAGATCTTCACAGCTGCATGAGGACACACCAAGACATGCATGAGGATCACTTGAAGGTATTAGCAATTTTAAATCACTAAATGAGTGTTAATTTTTATAGGACTAGTAATTTAGACCATGTTTAGGTGGATGGTATTGGGAATTGCAGTATTGCTGGAAAATGAAGTTGAGTATAGTCTCTTTTGATTTCAGGTCATTAAAATATATGACAAATTACCTGTTACTACACCAAATTAACACAAATCCAATCGATACACCAAACAAAAAATCAGTCCAATTGATACACAATTGTTTAAAAAATTTGCAAAGTTATTCATTCTGTCAATTTGGCCGTTAGGGTTAATGGTATTTTCGGATTTTATGGAATATTATCCGTTATAACTTGTGTTTGGCCCCTATGGTTCAAATTCTTACACCTTTAGTCCCATAATTTGAGTTATGACACTTTTTATTCGACCCATTTTGTTTTAATTGTCACACTTTTGATCTCATATTTTAAATAATTATATATAGTTATTTGAAGTTATATTTTGGCCTCTTTTATTTTAATTTTTACACTTTTGATTACATATTTAAAATAGCACATGTATATGTTATTAATATTACAATTAAATTTAACATTGCATGAATTTGATTTTATTTTTTCTTTATCAAAAATAATAAAAAACAAAATATATAGTCTAAAATAAAAAAAATTAAAGGATTTATATAAGTAAAATACTTTTTCCTTAATCATTAAAATACATATAATATTAAATGCAAGATCTGAAAATTAAAATTAAAATATTTTGTCGCTAAAATTAATATTCCTTTACTTGAACATGTTTAATAAAATACATATTTAAAATATTTTGTTGCTAAAATTAATACCCAATATCAAATTTCAACCATTAGTACTAACTATCAAAATCTTATTTTTTTTTTCCAAATCAAAATTAATACAATGAATATCACACACACACACACACACACACATGTTTTATTGCACACATATAAAAATATATATACATGTATATATTTATATATGAATATTTAAGTCACTTTTCCTTTACAATAAAATAATTTATAATTTGAGACATCACAACAAATAAAAAAAATTAATTTGATAGCATTTTCGAATAAATAATTATATATAGTTACTTTAAATTATATTTTAACCTCTTTTATTTCAATTTTTACACTTTTGATCACATATTTTAAATAACACATATATATATTATTAATATTACGTTTAAATTTAACACACATCTATTCGGGTCTTGTAATAGGATCCAAAACTACTTTCAATCCTTTATTTCGACTGATATGTCATAAACATGATGGAGAAACCTCTCAAAGCAAAGCATTGGCCATATATACATCAAGATGACGACAAGATTTTAGAACTCTAGCATGGATCGACATGCCAAAAGTTCCAAGTGACATGTCATCACAAGCTTGTACAACTGACGCAAAAGTGTATGTGCTCGGATCAAGACCAGCATTTTGCATTTCCACAAAGAGCCTCATGGCCTCCATGGGTTGCCTATTTGCACCATAAGCCAAGATCATTAAATTCGACAATACAACATCTTCTATGTCACTAATTCTATCAAACAAGAGCATCGCCTTGTCGAAAGAATTGCACTTAGCATACATACCTACTAACGAATTATAAACAAAGGTATTAGGAACAAATCCCAATTTAATTGCTAAACCATAAATTTTAGACCCACATCACAAATTCCGAATCTCCCTATACACTTTAAGGAGATAAGGAAAAGTACAGAAATCGAGAAGAACGCCAAAAAACCACATCGTCCTATACAATTTGATAGCTTTAAAAGGAAACCCATTATTTACATAAGCACTAATCATGGCATTCTAAGTAAAGATAGTTCTCTCAGTCATTCTATCGAATACCTCATCCGTATCCAGCAGAGAACCACACTAGCTGAGTTGGAAATCGAGTTCTTGGATCCTGGGGAGCCTGGAAAAAATGAAATAGAATCACATAAAGGTTTTAGAAAACTATCCGTGTGTAACGTCCCGAAATTATAGGTAAATTTTTTTTTCGCGTTACTAAATAATATTATACAGGTCATAATATTTTCTCTCTAGTGTATACATCGTTTACTAGCGTTTTGAAGTGGTGGACGATTTTTCGTGATCGTGGTTTGACCTCGGGAAAGGATTAAACACAAAAATGCAAGTTGTATTTGTGATAACAGTTTGGTTTTTTGGCAATATATAAAAAATTGTAACCCCGATTAAGGCTTATGATATATCATCGGAAAGATATATCATGTATCTACTATTTTTATGTTTTCCAAAAATTTAATTTGAAGCGGAGGATGGTCAAAAAGTGGCTCGAAACATTCAACAAAAAAGTATTAGGAGGCGTAACATTAGTTTTGTATTTTGGTCATATCTCTCAAACCGTAATTCGGATTTGGCCATATAAAATGTCTTGGAAAGGGGATTCATTTATCTACAACTTTCATGTTTTGGCAAAAAGCTAATTCGCAGTATAGTATAGTCAAAATGGAGCCTGGAGTGGCAATGACAATACAACAAATTTGCGTGGGCTCCACCATTTTGACTTTAACCATTTTTTGTATATATATACATACACTCAGAGGCGAAACAACATCGGAGTAGAAGAGAAGAGGAGGAGTTTTTGATTGCTAATCAACGAGCCACGGTGCTCAAAAAATCTCCAAAAATTCATATTCATGACATTCGCATCGCAAAGTCCATGATAAGGTAAATATCTTTACTCCTCTTGCTCATTTACGTTTTCTCCAATTGGGGGTTTTGTGATATTTTTGAAATTAAAATTCATATTATCGTTTACCATGATTAGTGGAGCATTTTACTTCTTAGGTTCACGTTGATCTGAAGCCGTTTGCTAGTTTTATTCGAAGGTTAAAGCTTTATAGGTTTTCAGGATTTTTGGGCGATTTCATATAGTTTTTCCCACCGGTTGGTTTTGAGGTATTTATACTTATTACTCACCATTCCATTTTCTAAGTATTGTTATAAATTATATCATCTTGTTTTCTCGGGGGCGAAACCTCAATTTCCGTGCCAATAGTGTTTGGCGAAATAAAATTAGGAATTATTTTCCTTATGTTGTGTAGACCATTTTCATGAATAGTGTTACGGTCATATGAGAGGTATATCTTGGTGATTTTAGAGACGTGAGAAGTGGCGTTTGGAAAACCATAGACGAGACTTGGCGAGAATTTGCAGAAGGGGCGTTTTATACGCTTTCGGGAAGCCTACGAGGTATTGGCAGATTCAGGACCTTAATATCATTTGGAATCTATGTTAGTATAATTACATGTTTGGTATGTTGTAGGTTCAAGAATGTGATAATATTTCCGTGCAGGAAAATGATTCTAAGGAATGGTAGAATACATGTATACTGGGATTCTAGATTGCGTATGAGAATAAATGCTGGTAGCATGATTAGTTTATGCTCATTTATTTATATATATACATATATAGACATATATATCGTGATGGAATATATATATATACACACATACACACACACACCTACTCAATATATGAGTATTTAGCATCATGGCGCCTCCGTGTTAGAGTTGTGATTTTCGTGATGAACATATAAACACCTTTGTCTTGAAGTTGTGATTTCGTAGTATATTATTATATATATATATTCCTTGTGCATTCGTGGATTTCGAGATGCACTAGTAGTAGTTGTGGTGTTCGTGACTTTCAGAGTATGAGTAGCACGTTATTGTAGTTAAATACTACTTTCGAGGTTATACATACATACATACATACATACATACATACATACATACATACATATATATATATATCATGGCGTAC
>MKEJ01028860.1:0-20003 GCA_001753735.1 Embelia ribes
TTTAAACATGCTGATGAGAGCTATAACTGTGGATGCTCAAGCAGTGCAGAGGCATCGGGTAACAATCCTGGAATGTGTGAAGGTAATTATCAGTGAGTTCATTTTTTGCTCAAGCATATGTCTCTGTTTGCCTGCCCATAAATGTTGCTGGATCTCCGCTGTCTTGCCCTGATTCCATCTTTTGCTAAATAAACCAATATCTTGTGATGCAATAACTAGCTCATTACTTTATTATCTTTTTCCAGGATTCAGATGCTTCGATTCGCAAAAGGGCCCTTGAACTTGTATATCTCCTCGTGAATGAAACCAATGTAAAGCCTTTAATCACAGATCTTATTGACTACTTGGAAGTGAGCGATATGGAATTCAAAGGAGATTTGACAGACAAAATTTGCTCCATTGTCGAAAAGTAAGCAGTATGAACTGTTACTGTTTCAAGGTTTCCTTTTAACGACCTATATAACTATCCTTTCAACCAATGCAAGCATGATGACTTATCCCAGTGGAGTTTAAATTGTTGAGCTTTAGACATTTTTGTGCAATTCTTACTTTTCTTTGTTGTGATAAATTCTCTGTTTGTCATCATTGTGCATGTAGTTTCTCCTATATTTGACATATATCTAGAATCTTACCATTTGATTTTATTTTTATTTTTTTGCTCTTTTGCATTAGTAGCAATTACAATACAAGTATATCACATGATTGGGTGAAAACTGGAGTATAGCATGTGATTGGTTGAAAACTATGGAATTATCATCATCACCACATCATCCATAGTTTTTCCAATACACAAAACTATGGAATTATGTGTATAAAAAATGTTACTATTCTACTTCTCTCACTTGTTAGTACAAACTCATGTTTAAATTCTGCTGAAGGTTTTCCACGGAAAAGATATGGTACATTGACCAGATGCTCAAGGTTCTCTCTGAGGTATAAATCAAATTTCTGGTTGTCCTCTTCTTTATATTTTGAGGCTTGTCTTTACAATTTCTTTCCCTCTTTCATCAACCAGGGTGGCATTTCTTCTCACATCAAATTTGTGATAGTTTATGGCTGCAATCTTCTGATATCTAATTGATGTACTGATGCCTGATGGCTTATAAGAAACACAAGTACAATGAAAACAATAAAAACAAAGAGATTCCACACTATCTCAAAACACCAATTTTTTATTCATCAACCAAAACTGATAAAACAACTAAAGAGATCCTATATATCGGGCTTAACAAAATAATCTGATGGGCCTAGGCCCTAACCAACTAGGAAATAATGATAACATAATAAAGGAAATAACTAATTAATCAACTAAACAATTAAAATAACTAAACTAAATAAAAGAAAGCTGAAAACTTGATCATAGACGGAAACATCCTTGTAAACAATTCCAAGATATTCTATACTGATAACCTCGATAAATTCCTCAGATTCTGCTTTGTCTTTAAATTCTGGTCGATCTTAATCATGTATGTACATTCTTCTTTTTTAACAACTTGAGGAGATAGTTCCACTATTTCCATTACAGTAGGGGCAAGTGAAACAATTGGCTTGGAGGTGATAGGAACGGGATCAGAGCAAGAAGGAACGTGAGGACCGGTTGGTGTGACAATAGTCTTTGATGTGCTTTCAAGTCCTGCCTTAAATTCCATAAACACAGCTCTTAGTTCCTCCTTTAAGGAATCAAGTTTTGCATCGAGGCTTGCCTCAAACTCCACTAAAAATTGATTTTTGGAGATAGCCATTGCTAATATGTAAATATTTGGAATTATTTGGGATTTCTGCTATAGCTCAAACTCTAGGGACTCGACTATAAATTTTCCATAATTAAAGGCCGATTTGGATATTTTTCCAAAATGAGGGTTAAATATGATTTTTTCATTTTTTTCAAAAACATGAGCGGTTGAACAGACTTGGTGATGGTTGGACTAGCTGAGTGAGATTAGGGTTTCGGTGATTTAGTGTTGTGGCGTCTAAGTGATGACCATTGGTCGATCGACGGTGAGGATGGGTTGACGGGGCAGAGGCAGTTGACAACGAGTCGCGACGGCTAATGGTGAATCTCCTGATGCTACTCTGACGCTAACGGCAGCAACGAGGGGACGGCGACTAATTCTGTTAATAAAGGCGGCGAACAGCAGATCGTTGGTGGCAGAACCAACCAGTGTCGGTGGTGAGGTGAGGAAGCAATAGTGGTGGCGACTCCAGAGTAGCAGCAAACAGCGGAGGTCGTCCGATCGGCCAAGACAACAATTTTCTTTTTATTAATCTGTTGGGGATGAAGTGTGATGTTTCTTTTGCTCTGTTTTTTTCTTTCAAAAAATTGAAAGAATCACGAAATCGGGTTATATCGAGTTTAAGCTCCGATGCCAATTGATGTAGGATGGCCCATAAGAAACACAAGAACAACGAAAACAATAAAAACAAAGAGATTCCACCCTACCTCAAAACACCAATTCTTTGTTCATCAACCAAAACTGATAAAAACAGCTAAAGATCGGCATCAACAAAATAATCTAATGGGTCTGGACCCTAACCAACTAGGAAATAATGAAAACATAATTAAGGAAATAACTAATTAACCAACTAAATAATTAAAATAGCTAAACTATATAATAAACTAAAGAAAAAAAATTAAATCTCTTTTAATGCTGCATCACTTATCCTTGTGTTCACATGAGTATGGTGACTTGTAACTGATATTTCTAGCTCGACTGTTGTACATATTTTCGGAAACATTGCACTATGCACCTCGATGCTTTCCTTGATACTATTTTGGTTGAAAGGAAGAACGTCTTGGACGCTTTCCAGAGAAAATTGTTTGACCATTGTACCTTTATTACCACTATCTTTTCTGGTTTGTCCATGATCTCTTCTCAAGCACTTCTTGTCTTAAAGAGAGATTCCTATATTTGTAGCGGACTACTTAAAAGACCATATTAACATTTCTTTTTTATCATCTTTTTTGACCAGCCTGCGAGATCTCATTCTAGCACTTTCATCTAGTTGCTAGCCCGCTACATGGCCTTTATGACTATGGCTGCATATTCTGCCTTATTAGAAATGCTTTATACTGTTTCCTCTTTCCGTGATTATATTTTACTGGTGTGCTTACTGTTTAGATACTTATAATTCTTATTGGAATTGGCTAATGCCACTTCGTGAATTGTCAATCATGAGTTTTTTCTCTTTTGTTGCTAACTGATGCCAGTTTTCTCTGAGTTGTTACTGGTAATTACGGGAAATATATCGATCCTTATGCCATGCGCATGTAGGCAGGAAATCTTGTAAAGGATGAAGTGTGGCATACCCTTCTTGTTGTCATAACGAATGCCTCAAATCTCCACGGATATACTGTACGGTCACTATACAGATCTGTTCAAACTTCAGGTGAACAGGTACTTAACTCTATTAGGCTGAGTTGATACTGGAATTCTATCATCTTGAGTAACAAATCAGAAAGTTGTGTTGACTATTTGATCAGGAAAGTCTTGTCCGGGTCGCTGTTTGGTGCATTGGAGAGTATGGTGATATGTTAGTCAATAATTGTGGAATGCTTGACATAGAAGATCCAATAACTGTAAGTCTCTCTCTCCCTCTCCCCCTGCCTCATTCTCCATCCCCCTCTCTGGAGATGTGATTTACCATTTGTATGGTATTTCATATGCTTTAACAAGTAGTCGGTAAGCATGTGTAATATGAGTCTTGCAACTGTGTTCCTTATTTAGGAGAATATAAACTTGAAATAATGAATTGAAATTTTGACTATCAAAAGGGAACTAGTTGAAGCTTAAAGTGTGCAATGTTACTTTCCATGTGACCATCATGGGATACAACATTTACAGTTTGTTTTCCCTCTTCATTTCTCTGTCTTGTTTGTTTTATGTAAAACTGCTTTCAATCTATTACCTTGACAACTATCTGTTATTTGTAGAAGATTTTCCTAATCTTAATCTATTTATATTTTTAATTTTAGTTCCCCTTGGTGAATCTCTCTCATTACTTCCAACGGAATCTCATTTTGGAATAATATTACTGCTTGGTTGTTCTGTGCAGGTAACAGAGTCGGATGCAGTGGATGTTGTTGAAACTGCTTTAAAGCATCATAGCTCGGATCTTACCACTAGATCTATGTGTCTGATTGCTCTGTTGAAACTCTCTTGTCGATTTCCTGTTTGTTCACAGTATGTTTTCTGTCCATTTTTTTCACTGCTGGCCATGTCTTTTATACGTAATCTAATGATGTTGCCTATTAGCCTTTTGAGTTCGTGAAGTAGGGAAGTTCTTGAAAATGCTAATCTTCGGCTCTTGTTGTTTCTGATTTTGGCTAATGCTTAATTGCTTAGGCAAACTATATTAAATTACAAAGAAGTTCGACAAAATGTTACAAGTGGGTTCTCTGCATTCGCATTAGTCGATGCAGTGTTTTGACGTCATTTTCCCTCAGGCTTCTTGTTATTTTAGTTAATTTCTTTTGATATCTGTTGTAGGAGGATCAAGGATATGATAGTTCAACATAAGGGAAGCCTTGTGCTTGAACTGCAACAGAGATCAATTGAGTTTAACTCTATTATTGAGAAGCATCAAAATATCAGGTATACATTGTCTTACATTAAAAACTTTGCATCTAATTCTTGTTGTTTCCTTTGCTTAACTGTTTCAAAATTTACTCTAGTTGCACCAAAAAAGCAACTAGTTGTTTTCTTATGTATCTCATAGAGCAGCTGCCCTTGTGTACAGGTCTTCGCTCGTTGAAAGGATGCCAGCATTAGATGAGGCAACTTACATTGGAAGAAAGGCGGGTTCTTTACCAACAGCCCTTTCTACCTCAAATGGAGCTCCAATCAATATTCCTAATGGAGTTGCGAAAAAACCTGCAGCTGCTCCTCTTGTTGATTTATTGGATCTAAGCTCAGATGATGCCCCGGTGGCTAGTTCATCTGGTGGTGATTTTCTTCAGGATCTTCTTGGTGTTGATTTATCACCTGCATCATCAGAGTCAGGTTAGGTTTCAATAAGTTCCTGCTTAACTTTTTTGTTTTTGTTTTCTTTTCTCTCTTTTTGGCTTTATTATCATTTTATTTTAAATAAAAGAACGATAAATGTATCAATGAACAATATATTAGAAGACTTGGCCTTTGTTAAACATTTCAGCATATCTAAGATCTTGATAAGGGTATGTTTCTATTTTTTTGAATATAAATAAATAAAAATAAAATGAGGAAAGGCCCGAGAGAACTAAATTAAGCCATCATTCACCGCTTGCAAAGGATACACGTTTTAAAGCTATATTATTGCTGACGTGAAAAAAACAAACCCCTAGTCTTAAGCATTGTACCCTCACGTTTTCTTTGCTGATGGCAGATTCATTGGGGTTTTCACTGAAAAATAAAACCGTCTAAAGAAAGAAAATAGTGATTTTTGTTTGCTAAAGTCAGGGGATTGGATTTCCTCCTTACATTTCTCTCAAATTTTTATAAATAAATAAATGAAGGTTACTTCTTATATGCATGCACTTTTTCATGGATTATTGTGTTTGCCATGGATTTTTCCTATGACAGATTCTTTCACAAACATCGTGTTATTGGATTTGGGCTTGGATTGATAGATTTCATCAAATGTCTATTGATTGATTGTTCGTGTTACCTACGTTTTACTAGTACTGAAAGTTTATGACATTTTTTATCCATCAACATCGAGAGCTTTTTATCATACTTTTGTCTTTTATCTAATTGCTTAGAGCATTTTTCTCCTGGTGCAAGTCCAAATCGTTTTTCAGCTGTTTGTCTATGGTGCTTTAATTTGATGGTTGACCTATGAATCTGATTTTAGCTCAATAATATTCTCTCCTTTTCCCTTCTTTTATTTCTATCCACAGTTTTAGGCTCTATTCAGACTCAAAAAAGTGGCACAGATGTCTTAATGGATCTTTTGTCAATTGGCACACCTCCTCCTCAAAACAACTCATCTACAACTGACATTTTATCCTCCACGATGGATAATAGAACTCAAATAGAAACTTTAGAGGGATTGTCATCCCCTTCAGCACAAGTCTCTTCTCCTCCTGGCGGTTCTATGTTGGATTTGTTGGATGGCTTTGGACCCTACCCCAGAATACAAGGTATAGCTTTCCTTGGACTTATGGTAATTGTATTTTGTTCCTAAGTTTTTGAGTAATTCTATACGTACAAAGTATTTGTAGAGAATTCTGGGGTATAAAGTTGTGGCTTTGGGCCAGGGCATCGCCACTATTTGTTACATTTCTTATTTACAGCTGCGACATCATGATATACACGATTTCTGTAATAAGAATTCTGGAAGAATAGCATTTTCTTTAAACTTTTTGACTTCTTTGGGTTTTCACTGGACAGAGAATAATGGTTCTGCATATCCATCAATGGTTGCATTTGAGAGCAGCTCCTTGAAGTTAATGTTCAACCTCTCGAAACCACCTGGGAACCCACAGTCAACTGATATCAAGGCTACATTCACAAATAAGTCTCCAAGTGCCTACACAGATTTTGTTTTCCAGGCAGCTGTTCCTAAGGTAAACCCACAGTCGACTGTTATCACGTGCTTTCTTATTGTCGCCAAAGAAATATATAATTTGAGTCATGAATGTACCTTCTTTGACCTTGTAATCTTACTAATTGGTAATAAAATATATCTTCCAAGTCCTTGAATTTAGTTCTACCTGAATGAGTTTCGTAAAAATATTTGGAGTACGAAAGTGGTCCGTAGAGCTTGTTCAATTGCTAAGTTATACTTCTAACCTTATGTTGGGGAGCTAAATTGCATAAACCACTTCTGCTACATATTTTAGTTATCTATTATGACATCCCCTGGGGTTTTCCTATCCACAGTTTCTTCAGTTGCACTTAGAACCTGCTAGCGGTAATACACTGGGTGCAAGTGACAATGGGTCAATTACTCAAGATTTGCGAATTACAAATTCCCAACATGGCAAGGTATGTTTATCTTAGGCTCCCATATACGGTGCATTTTCTTTGAATGTGTCTAGTAACCATATGTAACCATGTTGCAAGTTTCTGATCTTCAGGTTCTTGAAACTTATGTTTTCAATTTGAACGATGTTACTCTGAATAGGATTCCTGTACACAAGGCTTTGAGACTTGTGTTTTCGTTATCAGATTTTAACTTGGATGGGCTTAGACCCATGTTCTCTTTTGCTATCACTTTTTTCAAGTCAGCTTTTTGCCATTTTTGTTTAGAAAAGCTTTGGTGGTTTTTCCCAGCTAGCCTTTTTGTCCTTGTCTTTTTATTGAAAATTTTAAAAAAGCTTAGAACAGAAGTTGTAGTACAGTCAGCTTTATTTTGATATCTTAGGGGTGAAAATTTCAGTTGGCAGCAGAAGAATGCTGAAAGCCCCATGTTAAACTTGTTTAATGCGTTCAGAACTTTTTCATTTTGCATCACAATTACCTTCCTAAAATAACAAGTTGAAATCTATTTGGTGATAAATGAACCTGTTGTATTTCCAAATACCTATTTCTTAGAGTTGCATAAATGTGTTTCTATCTTCAGCAATTGCAATTTCCTTACTATGGCTACCATGTAATCTCTCTTAATTTTCAGAAATCCCTTGTCATGCGCGTAAGGATATGCTACAAGATTAATGATCGAGATGTTTTGGAGGAAGGTCAAATCAATAATTTCCCCCACGGATTGTGAGATTAAATGGTTTTCTAACACGTGAAAGTATGCATGACCTCTTAGACGTCCTTGGAAATGCGCCCTTTTCTCATCTGTACAATCTTTTTGGTGTTCAACTTTTTAATTGGTGATTAATAGTGGTTCGAATTTGTTTGAGTGATTCAATTATCGGACCCTTGAATGCTTTATTTTTAGAATCTCCTTTTTCCTTCTAAAGGTGATTTTGTACACTAGGATACTGATGTACTAGTTATATGAGCAGAAGGTATTATACCAATGCACGAAGAGAAGCTTCTGTGTCGGAACTCGGAGGGACTTTTTTTTATTTTTTTTCTTTCCTGAAGAAATCATTTTTGTGAACCGATTGGTTTTATCTGTTATATTTTAGTTGAAATGTTATGTAAAACGATGCATGACATTTATGAGTTAGTGTATGATTCTCAGGTTAATATATTCTGGGAATATTTGGCTGAATGTGTTGTATGCGTAACACAGTATATGATCAACTGATTATGTTTTTATAGACTCACTTGCACAATTATTTTATGGTGTTTTGAAAAGATTTCTTGAAGGAAAATGTGACGAAAAAGAAAATATTATACTTAAAACCAAAATTTTTGTTCATAGATTTTTCTTTCCGTTAAATTTTTTTATAATTTTTTTTTGTACCAAATAGAACCTTAATGTTGTCAGCTAAAAATTAATACAGATTGACACATTTAGAAAAATTATGTATACAAACTGTAACAATTACATTTATGTCGTCAGGCTATGTATGTTTTCTTTTAAAATAAATTTGATGCACTGGACCTAAACACACAGCATTTGAGTAATTCCGATACATGATTATGGGATGTATCGGGAAAACATACACATGGACCCTAAATCTAGTATATGGGTGGCAATTTACCCGACCCCATCCTTCTGTTTGGGTAACTTGGGTTTCGGGCAGTTTTGGCCGAAAGGATTTTCCGGCTGGGTTGGATTGAGTACAAAGGGAAAAAATACATATCCGTATATTGTCCTACCTGCCACGTTGCGGATAACTAAATAATATCGGGTTGTGTTGGATTTATCTTGTTATTTAGAAATATATTTATATTTATCTAAAACATGTTTAATTATTTTCTTCTTAAATGTTTGATTGAGTTTCTATGATCAAAGATGTATAAAATTCTAGATTTTATTACAATAGACTTATTAACTTTGATAAATATTTTTTAAGACGCATGACATGTATTAAGTCCATTAATATGAATAACTCTATACCCAAGAAAACTTCATTCATATTAGAGAGAAACAATAATTGAACAATTAAACCATGAGTCATTACACTACACACATATATATATATAAACATGATAGCCGTAATTCCAAACTTTAATGACATATAGAGTAAATTAAATTTCTTGCTAAACGTATTTTACTCTATTAACTTTCAGAAGCCACAATGTTGTTTTCGTCATAAATTTTGTACCTTTAAAAATCTATACACGCTTTAATTTGAATATACATTTTATTATGTACGTACATATTGATTTAAAAAATTATGATACATCAATCGTGTGTGTATGTAAAAGTTTTTTAATTTACGTATTTGGTTTGGATAAGTTGGATCGCATGCACTGATATAAGGATTAAAACCATACTCTACCTAATATCCGATTGTCGGCCAGAGGTAGAGTTTGGATATTGGACCGAGTAAATTTCTTTTATCATAGTTCATTAATTATTAAAGACTAAAGAAGGCCAATCAAACACAATGCAACTTCTAGTTGATAGTTTATCCGATCGTCTAGCAAATATTTTAATGTTAAAATTTGCCAAAAAAGTAGCAAGCATGAAAAGAAAAGTAATGTAAAAAAGTTGGACAAAAATATCAACATCACCACCACTTAGTAAGTTTCAAGTTAACTTATTATATTAATCATCCAATAGAAGGTGAAATGAGCGCACATGTAGTTTTCCCTGTAGGTAGTACAATACTCTTTTAGAAGACTTTCTCTATCGTATTGAAATGTAGAAATTTTTTATATATTTTTATTCAGAAATTAATATATATAAAAAAATTAATATTAATATATAAAAATTAGAATTGATAGTCTATTTCCAATTTATCAAAACATGAATAAAAATATATATAAAAAATATAAAATCTAAGTTTTGTTGAAAATAATCCCAATCCTAAAAGTAAAATAACTTTTTCCTATTACAAATACTTGGAACATAAAAATCTCAAATTGAGAGATTGTAGTACTTAAATTCACCACAACTTCTGTCATTAAAAAAAAAACTACATTTCATGTTGTGTTATTAAGAGAATATTACTTATTATGGTATAATCAGTTAACTGCTAGTCGAATTAGGGAAATTCGCTTCTAAATCATAATTAGCAGAAAACGCACTTTACTTCAAGGGACAGGGATGTCACTATGGGATTTTCGATGGCAAATGCTTATGAAATGCCTTAGAAATGTAACAGTTACGGATATTGTTAAGAAACTTGAGAACAAGTATTTGAGAATGAAAATCTTCATGAATACATTTTGATGCAAAAATTAAATAAAAACTCAATAAAGATAAACAAAAAATTAGTTTTTAGCACTTTATGATAAAACAAAATATTTTCACTTTTATTATTTTGAACTATGATCAGATGCATATTTATTGAAAGTACAACTATAAAAAATAAAAGCTTTGCGGGTATTCTTAAAGTTTGAGCATAAATTTTGTTAGTGAACGCAAGTTTCCCATTTTGCTAGGGCTGAGCATCGGTGATAATGGTAGAAATTACCATCTGACCGTGTACCATACCATATTATACGGTACTTTCAAAATATTTACCAATTACCACATAAAATGATAATTGTATCACCAACAGTGATAGTTTGAAAGCTTAACTACCATAATACCATATTTATAAAAAGTTATCACATACATAAAATAAAAAAGACACTAGTATTATTATACCATATTTATAAAAAGTTATCACATACATAAAATAAAAAAGACACTAGTATTATTATTAAAAGTTAGATCATATTTTTAATATCATTATATATAAGAAAATATAATATATTTTCAAACTTTACACTAAGTTTTAATTATAATATATATATATATACAAGAAAATATAATATATTTAGCATTATGAAAATTAAAAATATCTAAATTAAAGAATTATGCATTAATGGTATTATCGGTGTTAAATGTACATCCAATGGTGATCATACCGATGGTAATGATAGTCATTTGAATACTATTTTTTGCTATTATCAGAAGAATTTCTACCGGTGTTATTGATAGAAATACCCATGATAAATGATACTATCGACAATAATGATATGATTTTGCTTAGCCCTACATTCTGCTTGTGTTCTAAGCTCACATTTTTCACTTGTATTTTTCTTATTTTTTTGCTTCAGTTCTTGTTTTTGGCAACTATGATTTTGATTGCTTGACATAAAACGATACATTATACTCGCTCCAAAAACTTACACTCCATTTCAAAAAGTTAAGATGGTAAAAGGTGCACTTGTCCAACCTTAGGGTGTAAGACAACAGTGAAAACAAGCATTACTACTTGTCAGTATCTCAAGCTCAACTCAACAAATATTCAGCATACTGAATTTGAATTTCGAGTTAAACTTGAGTAGTGAGCTACTTGACTCATTGGTTTGCGTGTAGCTCGAAGAATATGTTTGTATATATGTGTGTGTATAAGTTAAAAATAAAATTTTTCATCACATACAACGAGTAAGATTTAACCTTTAATTATTTGATAATATAAAAAAATAATTTACCCTATGTAACCAATTTTATTATTTCAATATAATATATAAAGTATTAAAAAATAATTTATCGAGCAATTATTGAGTTTAGTCGAGTATTTGGTTATCTTTATCGAGTTGATTTCTAGAACAAAAATGGTACTTGAGTCGATTATAGCAATATTCGGTTAGAGAAATACTCGACTTGATTAGAACAATACTCGGCTCAACTCAATTTATGCTCGATTAACCAATACTAGGCTCAACTCAACTTGTACTAGTTGTTTGAATGATTCATGCTCTATTAAGGTAATATTCGGCTCAATTTGACTCGTTTCCAACCCTGAGTAAGTTTAATTTGTCCTAAAACCATATATTATGCTCCGTCCAAAATATTTAAAAATGAAAAAAATTCACACCCTCCGTATTACTTACTGTAATAAATAATCAATAATATAATACGTTTCTCATTAATGGGTTCATCTTTTAGGTAGAATATTATTACATCTCTTACTTTAGGAGCAATTGGATTTATTCGTTTCTTGTCTCACTACTATCCAATTAAAAACTTGATTTACCTTTATTTGATTAAAAAATAAGCAACAAGTGAAGAATATGTTGAAGATAGCACATCAAATAAAAACATCCACATAAAGTTAATATTTTAGAAATTATACTCGCTAGTCCTTTTATATAATTTTTTAAAATTATTGTAATAATTACTGCTCACCCTTACACTTTCTTCTCACTTTTGTAATTTATGAGCTAATTAGCCAATTCTTTTTATTGATCTAATGATTGACATATTTTTTTTTAATTATAAAGAGTGAGAATTGTTTCAATTGGATATATCATGTTGAAAATTTATAAGCGAAGGGGCTATTTTTTAAAATTTTAAATATAATAATTTAATATAATAAAAATCACTCATTTTATATTTAAAATTAAAATTTAATATTATTTTATATTTAAATTTTAAATTATTATATTTTAAAACTTCTTCCAATATATCGCTGGTCAAAATAACATTAGTTTGTGGGAGGAGCAAGTGTTTCTTAAGCTTTTGCCCTTCCCTAAAAAATATTTTATAATATTTAATTTCTTAAAATTTTTATATAATATTTAGTACTCATGTGTCCCGATCTGCACTTAGCTCCAAATTTGAATTACTCCACTATTTCAAAAATAATTTTAAATAAAATTTAAAAATTAAGAAATTTAAATATAAATAAGGAATCTAGTAAAGACAGTCCACAACTTTCCAGTGTACTTGGCATTATCCCCAATCTGACCACTTCATTGCTGAAATTGGAAACCCTAGAAATTACACCATCACATTAAATTTGAATTTCTCTCTTTTTCTCTCTCTCTATATATCTATATGTGTATATAAATCGATCTCGATGACTGAGCAAAATCCGCCCCCTCCCGGTAGTTCCACTTCCTAAACTTACTCTTCATTTTTGTCTAATTTATGAGCTCATTAGGCAATGCATTTATTGATCTACTCTGTATGATTGACATTTTTGTGTATGAAAGAGAGAATTGTTTGAATCAGGTTTTCTCTTTTAATTTTGAAATATTGTGATAATTTCGAAATCAATATTCTTAGGAATTGGTTTATCACCAAATATAATTTGTTAAAATTATTGTAATAACTACTCCTCACCTCTATACTTTTCATTTTTGCAATTTATGAGCTAATTAACCAATGTTTTTATGGATCTACTCTATATGATTGACATTCTTGTGTTGGAAGAGCGAGAATTGTTTCAATTGGATATTTCATGTTGAAAATTTTTAAGGGAAGGGGCTACTTTAGGAGAATTAGGCGAAGTATGTAAAATAATAGAGGACGAAAGTTTTGGATGAAAGGAGGAAATTATTAATTTTAGTACTTAAAACATTTTTGCCTTTTCTTAACTTGATTTCAAATGATGCAAGAGATACCTATTTATATTAGTTCACATCCACAAGGTGGAAATAAAGCCTTAATATATACAAGGGCCAATATTGATTTTTTAGATTAATCTCTCAAAATATCTAGATGTTTAGGTTCAATATGATTTTCTAGAATTTCTTTAAAAAAATCTCTAAATCTAGAAACTCTTTAGAAATATCTTTCTAAAAAACTTCTAATTATTCTAAAATTACTACAACATATATAGTATTTAGGCCCAAAATAATCAAGTTTTTTTCAACATTTAACCCAATAAAATTTACCATGTATGAAAGACAATTTGTGTTCCGTGAATTATTTGTTGGCTGATAAATAAGAATCTTAAGCATCGACTTTTTGCTGAATTTGCGTAGTTAGTATTTCATTAGTTTTGGTCTTTTCTTGTGTGCGTGTGTGGTGGGGGGGTTGGGGGCGTGTTGGTACAATGAGTTGAACAGAGAATATAAACATCTGATACAAAGTTGACATGAAGTAGTGTGCACTGAGTTCTTTTTTATTTGAGAAGTCCCGACCTCATCCGGTGTCCTTTAATTTAAGGTTGGTTGGCAGTTTAAGAATAATTTTGCCATCCTTTTAGTTGGAAAAGAGAAGATGCATTCGTATCTTTTCTTCTTAAGAATTAGTTATGATGCTTATAGGTGGTAATATTATATTCATGAGTGTTTTAACTAGTTCAAATACCCATATTTAAGAGAGAAATAATCAATTTGCACCATATCGTGAATGTCTAACTATGCCTTTTATTTTTCTCATTTTATATGTATCTTTTCATTAGGTATTCCTGAGCACTTCTTATACAAGAGTCGACTACAACAGTATGTCCAAAAATTGTCGCTTCCTCTCCCCGTGTATCAAACTTATAATGAAGGTGTTCCACATGCTCCATTGTTTAGGGCTACCGTCTTGGTAGATAACACATGCTACACATCGCGAAATCTTTTTACAAATATAAAGTCTGCGGAGCAAGATATTGCAAAGATTGCGTTAGATGCTCTACTGCAAAAGATTATTGATGAAGGATCTCAATTTATTCACGAGGTATGTGAACTGATAATTCTGAGTTCCGGGAACTTCAATTGGCTTGATTGAATGTAAAATTTTGAAGTATCTGAGTTAGAAAGAATAAGCTTTGTAATAAGATTAAAAAATTGGGAGTAGTTACGAGTAAGAATTTCGAGCTTGCTCGTGTTATTAATACTGCTCCACTCCAAACCATTGTGCTTCGTTTAGAACGTTCCTTAAATCTTCGAAGAGTTATGCCACATACTCTGAAACATTATTTGTGTTAAATTTTTATGTTTTTGATACGACATCCATCCGTTTTTGCTTTATTTTTATTTTTTTCCAGTTATTTCTATTATGATAACGTTTCTAAGAAATTGTTGTTGCTGACACATATTAGAGACTAATGCGGACACGTCATGTAGTCTGAGTAATAAGACAATTGCTTCTATTATGCGTTACTAGAGACCTAGAACAGTCTACCTAAAATCATGATAATATAGCAACTACAGATTGTTTATTATTCTGAAATTTCGTTTTTCTGGTAGATGGATTACAATATGCTACATATAACAATAAAAATTACATGGAATTATAGTCATGAATTGATCTTGGTGCACTAAGTTTGTGCTAAGCAGACTAATATATTCTTGGAGTTCTGTTCCCGCAGGACACAATCTTTTGCAAAGCTGTTTTGAATGAATATGCTACTAAGTTGCATTTGGACTTGCCCACTTATCGAACAACTCAGCAACAAGGGGTGCTTCCAGCCTTTTCGTCTTCTTCGGTTTTCAACGGTGTTACTTTTACTGGTCGGGTTGCGAGAAGCAAGAAAGATGCGGAGCAGTTGGCAGCACGTGCTGTCATCCTATCAATTATGGGTAATGCTTTTGAATCTTATGTAATCCATTGTTTTACAAGTAAGAATAGTGATGTGCATATGTACTTAAATGTACATGCATTAGTATGTGTATCATTACTCGGCAAGTAAATATATGGTCATCAATTAGCACACACTTATTTTAACCAGCTATTTTTAATGTTGTCCTATTGACTACTTTTATACAGGTAATCCCGGCCCTGACAGTGTCATCATTTCCAACATCATCAAGTCCAAATATCGGCCTCTTGCTGCTTTACATAACGCGAATGGCACAAACAACCCACCTAATGTTGTTATGCCCATGTTAACCAATGGAGCACTTATTTCAGGCTCCTCTCTGAATAAGGGCAAGGAAATTGTGAATATCGAAGCCACAAATAACGTGTCAAGCATTGCACTCATTGAGAATTGGTCGAGTCAAGTTGTTACAGATCCAGTGCCTAACCTGCCTTACCATGAGTTTAAAAAACCAAAGTTAGATACGCCAACTGCTCCTGTCACGCTTCCAATAACTTTTGTGCCTCAAGTTCATGAACAAGGCCCAGGTGCCGGTCCAACATCTGCAAAAAAGCGTCGCAAGAAAGGAAACAAAAATCATCAGTCGATTGCACGGTATGTTTTTTCTTTTATCAATATAAAATATTGATATTACTGTAGGTTATGGCCATGCACGCTCCATTGCGACTTGTAGGTCACAGATTCATCCACTTAGAAGCAAGATTAGGCATTAGACCCTGTAATACAGAAGCTTGGTGTATTGGGTTGTCCATTTATATATTACTAAAGGAACCAACTTTTTCAAGCGCTCGGTTCTTTTTCTTACCTTGATGCCTGGTCTTGATTTGGTCCCTAACTTCGCAGTTGCCCAATCAACATCTTATTTTAATCAATCTGATTTAATGCTTTCAAACGTATTTTGGTTGCATTTCTGTTTCAGACATGTAGTAATTTTTGGAAGAACCTTGTATTAATAAATGGGAAAAAATGATGGTTTGTTGGTTTTGCTTTTTCCCTGTCGAAATAAAAGAAATGGTTGTTGCAATTTAATGGTGAGAAACCGAAGTCAATAAATGTCACTTACCCTTCTAGCCTTTTGGTGCGACAGGTAAAGCGATTGACATAAACAACACTTGTAATGTTTTTAGGCCTGTAGTTCCTAGCAGAGGAGTTATTTCAGGCCCCTCGCTGAATAAGGGCAAAGAAAATGGGGATGCAGGAGCTACGGATAACCCATCGAGCACTGCAGGAGGAGAGAAACGCCCGCGCCAAGCCGCTTTTATCCGCATTGTGAACCAGCCTTTCCGTGAAGTTCAGAAACCTACGATTGAGACATCACCTTCTGCTGCTATTCCTCCGAGTATGTTCGTGCCTCCAGTTCTGGAACAACCTTCGATTGCTGGTCCAAGTGGTACAAAAAAGCGTCGCAAGAAGGGAAAGAAAGGTCACCAGCCCGTGGCACAGTATGTATATTCTTTTATTGGTCCAAATATAATGCTAAGGAACAAATTGGTTTGAAAGGTTACTCGCATTTTCTCACCTCCGATGCCTAGTCTTGCTTAGTTTCTTCGGTCCTTTACTTTACAATTGCTTAGTTTCTTTCTATTTGTTGTACCGTGGCCTTTTAATTTCGATAGTATCTGGTGGTACATCGCTTTTATTGGAGGATCATATTTCAGCAAAATGAAATGTTAAATGTCACTTGCGCTGTTATATGCTCTCAAGATTATGCATTGCATAAATCCTTCTAAATGTAATGTACTATATGCGAGTATTGTACTCCTTTTGTTACGAGTCCGGATCCAGTATTTCCTTTGTTGTGCTCCTTTATATGCTTCCTTTGTGTTTTTGGTTCCAAAATCCTAAATAGTATAACAACAAAGCAGTGTGACCTTTAGTTTTTCATTTCTATACTCAATGGAACGAGAGTGTTGAAAATGTAGAGAATAGTATAGCAACAAAATTTTTCATACTTGAAACATGTGTAACAATATTAATAGTCATTTTACATGTCGTAAGTTAATTTTTTTAGGATTTTGGAACCAATAATACCAAGGAGGCATATAACGAAGGAGGTAGAGTATCCAGACTCGTTACTTCTCTTAGCTCTATGTGTTTTGAGTATTCCCTAACAAAATCAAGATGACAGTTTCTCGATTTGCAGGTTCCCACATCCCGTGTGCTCCACAAGTCAAATTCCTTGTTCGATCACCCGCTGAGTGGCTCAATTCTACATCTCTTCCCACCAGGTTAACCAACCTCATCTTGTTCTCCATATTGGTTGCAAAGTTCCTGAAATGAATGCTTGAAACATGCAGGGGCGGTATGCTGCCGAGGTAGCTGTTTGATTTAATGTTTTCTCGTTACTTTATGGTCTTTGATAACGGGCGTTGAACTCCTTCCGCCATGTAAGATGTGTGTTACTAAATCAAAAATAATTTGGTAGCTTGTGTTGGTTTCGTGTTGCTGTTTTTATAGTTGTAGTTTCCGGGGTGGACCAGTTTCTGACTACTCGTAGTAGTAGTTTGGGAGCTTGAAAACTAAGGGATTGTAGGTTCCGTATTTTGCGTTCTGCTTCTTTTGGACTTGTATTCGGGAAATCCAACGAATTGTAATGTACCTCGTGATTCCAAAATTAGTTTATGTTAAACGCGTTGCGGGAAAAAGCCCATTGATTCCTTGGTTCAATGTTCTCGTGCTTCGTAAGTGAAGCAGAGCTGCCGAAGCATATAATACTGTTCAATTATGTTTACTCTATAATTTACTGAAATAAAGTGTTATCAATATGGCAATATTCGAAACACAAAATTGCTCCCATGTCCTGCTGGTATTGTTTTCCTTAATTATTGAATATCAGAAGTGCTATATTTTTAAAATTTGTGAGCATATATTAAGTGAATATTATTGTAAATTTTGCACACTAATAGTAATTTCTTGACACACTCTCCAAAATTAACAAAAATTAGTATAGTTATGAGCTAAAAACTCTTAGGTAAGCCAACTTACTTTCTTTAGAAAGTGCAAAATAGGCAAGAAACAAAAAGTAAAGGAAGAATAAGTTATTCTTTAAAATTGCAAAATTCGCAATTTATTAATTTTTTATTATAAGATGCAGCCAAACTAGTATACCCCTTAATACTTTTATTTACTTGTTGATTAGTTGAGTTCACTTGAAACTTTTTAAAGTTCAACTAGTGTTATGAGATAATTTTGCAGAGAAAATTTCTGCAGAACATCAAACACCGAGTAAAAATCTATTTGTGTACAAAACTTTCCTTAAAAATTATCTTCCACTGCAAAGAAGTTTTTGAGTCTATCAATTTTTTATTTTTTATTTTTTCGTATAGCGTTACATCATGTTACATTTACCTAGTTCAATAGATACAAATTGGTATTTATTCCGAAGCCAAAGGAACGAAACTATATATAGGCTTTGAACTTGTATAAATCGAGACTCGTCGTGAGCACAACTCAGATCAAATCGAATTGAATCCTGCTACCCTTTCGAATAAAAAACGGAACCAAAGATGGCGGATCCGAAACAAGGAGGAATTGTCAAAAAAGGCCACGAAGAAGGGATAAAAATGGCGATTTCCCTTTTGGAAGAATTTGGGCTCCCTCTCGGGCTCCTCCCCCTCATTGACGTGGTCAAAGTTGGGTTCGTGAAGAGCACCGGGTACATGTGGATCGTGCAAAAGAAGAAAGTCGAGCACAACTTCAATCTGATAAGCAAGCTCGTAAGTTATGACACTGAAATAACTGGCATCGCGGGAAAGAAAGGGATTAAGAAGCTCAAGGGCGTGAAGGCGAAGGAGCTCATGTTGTGGCCCCCGGTGAGCGAGATCATCGCTGATGACTCGTCCACCGGGAAAATCAACTTCAAGAGCTTGGCTGGCATTACCAAGACTTTCCCTGCCAAGGCATTTGTGGCCGGACAGTGATTAGTTTCACTATCGGCCCACCTAGATTTTCAGGAATTTTTCTATGCGTATTCATTTTTCTCAAGCACTATTATCTAATTATGTGCCACCTTTTATCATTTATTCTTGCTATTTTTGTCTTGGGGTTTTCTTAAGGGTTGTTTTGATGGGTTTCTCGTGGAATTTTAATGAAATCAAGTAATTAAATTACTTAATTTATATATTTTTGTGTTTTCATATGCTTAAGTTGCTACCTCCTCAAAGAAAAAAGTAGAACTTTTTAGGATTTGGTTGAACTTCTTACATTTCATGGGCAATTTCCATTGCTTAAATGTGTCACAAGGGTAATAATATGGTGAAATACTGAAATTGGATTGGACTTATAATTTAACAAGTATAATCTTGATTCTTAACAAATATTTCCAAGGCTTTGTTTCTCTGTAACTTTTGAACAAGAAAAAATAGCTATTTTCTTTCGAAATCAATAAAAATCTTGGATTAATCTAACATAAAGATTTTATATTTTTTGGACAACACACGTGAAAAACAAACATAAATTAGATGCTGAACAACCAGATGTTTATTTTGTAAGCAAATATGGAAGAGAAGAAGCTAAAAGGTACAATAAAAAAACGCATAAATGGATAAAAAAAAAAAAAGTTTCATCCTATCCTATTTAGTTTTCATACTTTTATTTGAATGTTAATAGTCATCAAGCTTTGAAAGATGATCTAATTGGTCACAAGAATTTAATTTTAATCCACATATTATATAGAGTTTTAGGGCACTAACAGGACAAA
>MKEJ01028863.1:0-10330 GCA_001753735.1 Embelia ribes
AAGTTTCTTGGGTCTAGTGGATACTATCATCGATTCGTATGTGACTTTTCATGATTGTCGGCTCTGATGACTTGATTAACTCGCAAAGGGGTGAAGCTCGAGTGGTACTCACAGTGTGAAGAGTCTTTTCTAGGGTTGAATGATTTGTTGACTTTGGATTCAATATTAAATATTCTAGAGCATGGTATTGGGTTTACTGTATATTATGACGTATTGAAGGAAGGCATAGAATGTATGTTGGCGCAGTGGTGTTCGTATTGAAGTGTTGGTAACACTATCTTTATGGCAAGAGATTCAAAGTTTTCTCCGACCATAAATTCTTGAAGTATGTCTTTACCCACCGAAATTTCAATATGTGTCAAAGAAGGTGGCTGGAGTACTTAGATCAATACGACTTTGATCTAAAGTATCATACGGGGAAGGCTAATATAGTAGCAGATACATTAAGTCATAAGACTCGGCGTACTCTTTCTTTTCTTGCTATGAGCAAGTGGGAGTGGGAGATGCTAAGTGTATTGAATGAGTTCGGCTTAAAAATGGTTGAAGTATAGAATAGAAATGCTATGTTGTTTACGATTGAGGTCCAACCAACTTTGATCACTCGTGTGGTAGAAGCACAGAAGGTAGATAAAAAATCCAAAGTGTGTCATGTTCATGTTCTTTTTGAGCATGGTCTTAATAAATGGATGATTTTTTATGATGGCGGATTGCATTTCTAAAGTCGTTTTTTCGTTCCAAGTTTGATTTGGGACGAGGTTCTACGGGAGTCGCATTATTCCCGATTAGAAGTTCATCCGGATGGCACAAAGATGTATCAAGACGTGTCTAATCAATTTTAGTGGCCCCGTATGAAAAAGGTTGTAGCAAAATTTGTTTCGCGATGTTTGACATACCAGTAGGTAAAGGCTGAGCATAAGCATTCTGTTAGATTATTGCAACCGTTGTCCATTCCAGAGTGGAAGTGTGAACGAATTACGATGGATTTTGTCGTAAGTTTACCGAAGTCGAGAAGGGGATGTAATGCGATATGGGTAGTTGTAGACTGTTTGACAAAGTCTACTAACTTCATACCGATGCGTACTATTGACTATGTGGAGAAGCTTTGTCGGATGTACATTGATGAGATTATTTGTTTACATGGGGCTCCAATGTCGATCGTGCCGAATCAAGATCCTCGTTTTGTTTCACGGTTTTGGTCAAATCTCCAGAGAGTGTTGGGGACTAACCTTTCGATGAGTACAACATTTCATCCACAAACAAATGGATAGTCTGAGTAGACGATTTAGACACTCGAATACATGCTTCGGGCATGTGTCCTAGATTTCAGAGGCAGATGGGAATAACATGTGAGTTTGATAGAATTCGCATATAATAATAACTATCATTCAAAGCTTTATATGGGTGTTCTTGTCGTTCCCCAATTTGTTGGGTGTAAGTCGGAGATGGTTCTTTACTTTGACCTGAAATGGTACAAGAAACAACTTGGAATGTCCAAATGATCAAATAGAGATTGGAAACAGCGCAAAGTCATTTCAAGAGCTATTCGGGCATGAGGCGGCATCCATTATCATTTGAAGTAGGAGAATATGTGTTCTTGAAGGTATCTCCGAAGAAGGGGATTATGAGGTTCAGAAAGAAAGGGAAGCTATCGCCGAGGTATATCGGTCCTTTCTTGATTCTTAAAGCCGTTGGAGAAATGGTTTATAGGCTTGCATTACCACCTCAGTTATTAAGTATACATCCCATGTTCCATGTTTTGATGCTAGGGAAGTATATTCATGGTCCTTCACATGTGGTGAAGTTTGATGACTTACACGTAGAAGAAGACATGTCTTATGTGGTGAAACTGATTTACATCCTTGGCATGAAAGAGCAAACACTTAGAAGGAAGAATTTTCGGCTAGTGAAGGTAGCGTGGCGAAGCGATTCCCAGGAAGAGTTGACTTGGGAGTGTGAAGATAAGCTGCGAGAGAAGTTTTCGGAGTTCTTCAAAAATTCCGGTACGTATCTATTTTTATTAAAGTGCATGTGAATTTCAAGGACGAAATTTCCTAAGTGGGGGAGGATGTAAAGTCCCGGAAATTCCGGATAATTATTTATGCCTTTATAATAATATTAGAGAAGTATATAATATTATTATTGTATTATGATAGGCTGAAGTGCACTAAGTGTTGAAAAATAAAATATGAAGCGTATGAAGTAGATATGAATGAAATATGAAGCGTATGAAGTAGATATGAGGTATAGAAGTATTACCAAAGGAAGTATATGAAGTTGTTATCATTTTGTGTTACACTTTATTGTAGCCTTTGAGGTTGTACGGACTAGAACAAAAGTGTAATACTTATTATCGCGGGGGTTTAGACGTGTTGTAAATGTAATATGTTATATATATATTGATTAAGCGTATAGCTTTTATTATGATGTAAACATTGAGTTTATTTTATTATTGATATAATATATTATTGCAAGTAAGCTAGAGTGTATTTTCTTTGTGCATGCTCAGATGTTAATATTATAGAGAGTTGTGGCAAAAGTGGCGATATTTAGTGATATTTTCCTTTTCTTTTCTGCCCTTTTCTTTTCTTTTCTTTAAAAGCTATATTTTTCTTTTCACTTTCCTTAAAATGGGAAAGCAGTTCACGTTTCCCTGGATCTTCGGGATTCAGGACGTGACATTTTGTCTAGTTTAAGGATATCGTCTGTTTCTTCTTTTGATAATTTGAATTGGCCAGGGTTTTAGATCACTTCAATTTGTCCTTTGAATCCCTTCACATTACCGCCTCTTTCTATTTCAATTGGGTCAAAGTCATTGGATCCATCTCCTTCAGTCAAAGGTTTGGTACAGAAATCATAGTTAGCCATATCTCCCTCGTATGGTTGGGAAGTCAGTGATATCACAATCAAGAAGGGTCCGTAGTTCAAATGGTCTTCACTAGTTTTCTTATATAAAGCCGCCACGTCTCTTGCATACAGTATTAAAAGAATATGTACATATAAATTTACTCAATATGCATATGAATGCTCATGATTTATGTTAAGATACGTATTTCGCATGCACTGTATTTGTAGTCATTATTCGTTCAACTTTCGAAAATTTACCTTTCAAACTTCGTAATCATCTCTATTAATAAATTGTCTATCATCACTCCTTTCATGTCTTGAACCCCACATCACTGCCAAAAACTCAATCAATTGTCCCATCCCTATAGTAGTATTAATTTGCACATAAGAACCTCTACTGCCAGTCTAATAAGTTATCATCATCTCCAGCTATTGCCATCTCCACATCAAAACATATTCACAGAAAGATTTAAAAGCGTGCTATTTTACCTTAGATCCATCATCGCACAATCGCCACTGCCAAACACTGCCCGCCTAACACAACTTTATCACTATATATCTTGCAATATCTATATCTCTGACTAATGGTCTCATTACTATACATCAAAGACTTGATCTCAAGGTCTTCGCAACTTAGGAAAATACGTCTATGGGGTCCCTTTCTACTTAGGGAATCGAAAGCTCAGGAATCATTCTAAAGCACATTTCTCCAAATTAAATATACCGCAATATGTCATGCTTGACTCCTGTCTCACCTTTTTAGTGCTCATTACTCATCCTACATGTGTCTATTAACTAAGGCCAATCAGGATTTATGTAATCCGATTTTCTCTGATGCTATCCTATCACTCCCTGGATCCCACACGATCTGGAATGCAAACTAAATGCAACACTACATCACTGGGCACAAATTACTACACTTTTTACTACAATTGAAGTAAAAGACTGCATTTTTTGCTACAAATTTTGTACAAATTTTAACACTTATATACATAAGGTTGTCTCAACTGGGGACAACTCCTAACACTAAAGAAATGATCAGAAAACTATCTCAGTTAATACTAAATACATCAGGTTCAAACTCAAAGGCCGACTGGGCCAGAAATAACATTCAAAGAGACCACCAGCATACCGTCAAATCTCATCGTCTCGCCTTTATCTAAACATGTGTGATAATGGAGGAGAAAGCTATCATTAGTCTTTCTATCTGCTAGTTTCCAAAATAAAGGAAAATAGTAGACAGTTAAGACATTTTCCAAGTAAAAATTATACGCTCGTTAGTTAAGGCACATAATTTTCCTTTTTATAAAAAAAGTTTTTTGATTGAGCCAAACCTTTTCTAAAAATATCTTGAACTAAGAATTCCATCATCTTATTAGTCATCATTATTAAAGAATTCATTAGTTTCGAGTTTGCCACTGCATTGCATCACGTCACGGCTATACGTCACATCACACTAGATTACGATAGTTGCCACGTCATGCCACACCACGTTGGAATGCCACGTCACATCTCATCGCATTAATACGTCATATCGCATTTATTAGTTATGACTCCATGACATCGACATGACATATTGGGCCCTCGAATAACATATTTGGGAAACATTCATGCTCGAGACCGTAAGTTCCTTGAGACTTTATGCACAAAGATTTTGGTAGGTGTCCCTCCACATCTAGAGCCTCCGTGAGACCTGACCAAAATATTAGTATGCACAAGGGGTCCCGCGTGAACCCCAGTGATTTGCTTAGTAATCCATGAGGGTATGTGATGTGCCCAGAGTGGCTTTAAGTTTTATTCTTAACAAGTAACATGACCCGACTCAACCCAAGATTTTATTTTCTCCTCAATTTGTATTCACACATGCACATGCTTCACATATGATTGCATTACTAGGCAAGTCCTTTATCATCCATGCATGTCCTCCATCTGGGTTCCCACATCGTTAGAGTGCTGATTTTGCATAAGTTAATGATTCTTCTTTTATTGTTAGTGTATCATATTTGTATGTAATCAACTTATGTTTGATTTATTTATAAAGTTATATAATTTAATACTTATTTCGTACTCTTTCTTGCACATGCTAATACTCTTTCTAGGATGTCTCATTCACCCTTAGGATTTATAGGCTTAAGTCCCTGCGCAAGCCAATCATCGGGATCTTTATCTAGGTTCGTCGATCGCCTTATACTTGTACTTGTTCAGATAATTCATCTTTAATCTGTACTTGTCCCATTAGGTATTCAGGTTTCCTTCTTTTCTGTGCCAATAGTCTGGGTCGTCCAGGGATTTTTGCTCAAGGGCCATGGTTTTTTAGCACTTACAGTCTGCTTGGGGATTCACATAGTAATCTCATCTTTTATCAACATGTATTCTCATTCTTCTCATTTTTAGGCTTCAGTCACATAAATGTTTGATAATAATAGTTTCATCTTTCAATCTATTGTTTGTCGGATTATCTTTATCATCGGTCATCTACGGTATTATGCGCTCCGATTTCTCACGTCTTCCCATTAGGTCACCATCCATCTTTCGCTTTCACCATTCCCAAAATCCCATCCAAATATTGCACTTCTTTATTTCCAGTTTCCACACGCATTTTTTCTGTCGTTATTTTCTTATTGATTTGCCATTCGATCATCTTAGTTTAACTTATATATCGTCATTAGTTTACCGACAATCATTACATCTCGAAGTTCTTCCCAGTTTAGGTCTATCACTTTTCTTAATATTTCTAAGTCTACAATCTTAGTCCATCATGAAGTCTTAGGGTCAACGGTTCTCAGAAGATCACTATTTAGCACACATCTTTTTAATCACCATCCAGGTTAATTATTCTTCTGTATTAATGTGATTCTTTTTATCATACTCGTCTTTCTTCTTTATCCTTCACATCTTATGCCATCATTTATGAGTATTGTCTTAAATACATCATTTTCACAATTATTCATTCTTTTATACTAAGTACCTTAATTCTTTAATGAATATCCATCTTTCGGGGAGTCATACTTCGATGGTTTTCATCTTACGTATTTTGTTAGCATCTTGTTGATTTAAATTCTCAAATTAAGGGGCATCAATTATTAAATATCACAAAAAATAGTTTGTGAATGTAAATTATAACCCAACGTCAAAGGGCACTAAGTTTAATGGGAAAATATCCTAACTGTACATCTATTTTTCTCGAGAAATGTACTAGGAAGCTTTTTGGATCGCATACATATCTATTACGGTTGTGTGTTCATCAAGTCGCATTCTAGGGCTGCAATTAGCTTAAAACTATAAAATAAACCCTACAACTCAGTTTCTTAATCTGCCTGATGGAATTAATTGACTAATAGAGCAAATTAGTCCATTGATTTGATACGTCTCAGGAAAAATACAATGCTTTCACAGTTTAAAATGATAATCTCCTTTGAATTCTTCATTGTTAACTTACTATAATACCATTTTGTATACATGTATGGTCATTCCTATATCAACTTGTTGAAAATTTGATGACTTTTCATGAGAATCTACACCATGTTGACAAAAAGGACCGCAATTCCATCAATTAGAAAAGTTTGGCCCCTTTCAAGTGGGTTTAAAATCAATATTGTCATTGAAATTTAGTTAAACTAGGAATAAGCAACTCAGCTAGAACATTTGGAAAGTCATAATGCAGAAAGGGTGGTCTCTAGTAGTTCAGGAATGGCTCAAAATGGCCAAAACTTGACCAAATTGTTCTTGCCCTCTTCTCTCTCTTTCTCTCTATAGTTGTTGGGTGTTAAAAATGACACCAATTTGCGTCTGAAGTGGAGTAGGGTTGTTCACACATGGCTGGAAGTATGACTATTTTTCAGTTCTGTCACGTATCAGTCGACTGATTATGGACAATTGGCTGATATTGCAAAATATATCGATTGTTTTTCCTTATTCTCAAGCTTGTTCATTTTCAGGGCTTTACAGTTTTTCACGTGTAATTGGAACTTCGTCTTTAAAGTTTATAGAAATCATTAGACAGGAGTCAAGGTCTCGATCTTAAGGTCCGATACGTCATGATTCTGAAACTTCAATGGAGAAGCAAATTGTCATGGCCTTATACTTGTTCATCACCCCCAAGGTTTCTCAAGTCTTGCCTATACCAGTCAACATTTCAGTCTCACTTAGAATCCCTTTTACCGGGTCTTTGTTCACCACTGTTCAATTTTGGTCCACGAATATCGCGGACTATCGTTGTTCTCATAATTGTGCTCCGAAAGGTGACTGATCTCAACTATATCGTCCACTTTAAGGCTTTCCTATACTTTTCCCTTGAGTCATGGACTCTAGTGTCCTTACCTTGTTATTTATAACACTTACTTGTATAAGTTTTTTGTCTTGGATAGGGATATCGTTTGCTTTTTCTTCTTGCAATTTGAATTGGCTAGGGTCATAGATCACTTCAATCTGTTATTCAAATTCCTTTACATTGTCGCCTCTTTCTATTTCAATTGGGTCAAAGTCATTAGATCCATGTCCTTCGGTCCAAGGTTTGGTATTGAAATCATAGTTCACCATATCTCCCTTATATTGTTAAGAAGTCAATGATGTCACAATCAGGAAGGGTCCGTAGTTTAAATGGTCCTTACTAGTTTTCTTATCAAAAGCCCGCACATCCTCCCATATACTGTATCAAAAGAATATTCATATATATATATATATATATATATATATGAATATATTTACTAAACATGCGTATGAGTGCTCATGATTTATTTTAAGATATATATTTCGTATGCGTTGTATTCATTATCATTATTTATTCAATAGTAAAAAATTTACCTTTCAAATATTGTAATAATCTAATTTATAAATTTTCTATAGTTACCCTTTTCATGTCCTAAACCTCACATTACTGCCATAAATTCAGTTAACTATCCCAACCCCATGGTAGAATAAATTTGCTCATAAGACCCTTTTCCATCAACGTAGTAAGTTGTCATCATCTCCAGCTATTGTCACCTCCACATAAAAACACATCTGCAAAAAGATTTAAAAGAGTTCTATTTTACCTTAGATCCATCATTACACAGTTGCAACTACCAAACATTGACCGCCTAACTCAACTCTATCACTATATGTCTCGCAATCTACTTATCTCTGACTAATTGTCTCGCTACTCTACATTAAGGGTCAACGGTTCTCGGGAGATTACTATTTAGCATATATATTTTTAATCACTACCCAGACATACGATACTCCTGTATTAACGTGAATCCTTCACCTTTTCTACTATCATTCACGAGTATTAGTACAAATACATCATTTTCTCAATTATTCATTCTTATGAGTTAAGCGCCATAATTCTTTAATTAATGCCCATCTTTCGGGGAGTCATATTCAGATGGTTCTCATCTTATGTATTTTATAAGAATCTTGGTGGCTTAAAATTCTCATATTAAGGGTCCTCAAACATTAAATGTCGTAAAGTTAATATGTGAATATAATTGTAACTCAATGTCAAAGGATATGTAGATGACATGATTATTATTGGTAGCATCGACAATATCAAGGCTAAAAAGAATGTTGTCACAAACTTTGATATGAAGGATTTGAGTGTCGGCAATGTAACCAAGACATCTGATAGATATATGCCATCCTAAACTCACTTTGTTAAACAAATTCTTGATAAATTTGAAAAAGGCACTGATGCAATATCTAGGACACCAAGAGAAGTTGTATCCCACCTTAAGAAGAATTATGGTGAGGATATAAGACAACTTGACTATTCTCGTATTGTAGTTAGTCTTACATACCTTGTGTACTATACCAGATATAGCCAGTTTAGTGAGCAGATTGAGTAGGTAAACTAGTATTCTATATAAGGTACATTGAAGGGGTCTTTAGATACTAAAGGGAGATAGCTGATTATGGGTTGCATTACTTGAGATATCTAGTTGTACTTGAGGTCTACTAAAAAACAAACTAGATTTTTTACTCTAATAGCCCAAAGCCTACAAGTGTATACATATTTGTAATTGGATGAATAACAATATCTTGAAAATCTTCTAAATAAACTTGCATTGCAAGGTCAACTGTGGAATCTTAATTCGTGGCTTTAAATCTAACCATTGAGGCGGCCGATTTGCTGAAAAGTTTCCTAGAGGATATTTGAATGTGGCCAAAATGTATTCCTACCATTAGCGTACATTTCAATAGTTAGTTGTCTATTGGATAGGCACATAAGCATATGTATAATAGACAGTCTCGTCATGTATGCCATAAACATAGATTCGTAAGAGAATTGCTATATCAATAGCCTATGTAAGGTTAACGGATTTTCAGATCCATTAACAAAAGGCTTGACTCAAGATTGAGTTGATATTTTATAGAGTAGAGTGGGATTAAATCCTATTAAATTGATTATCCACTATGATGGCAATCCAACCCGCACTGGAAACCCTAGTTTGCAGGTTCAATAGGATAATCGAATTTTGATGGGATCGATCAAAGTACTTAGGGAATTGAGTTCTTATCCAATTTCTATTGTGGAGGAGTGATAAACCATTTCCATATTATGTTTAAGCTAATCCTATTGATAATCTAAGTATCTCTAACTAATAAGTAGACTATGGTAGGATACTCTTAACTCAAGATCACCTATATCGAGTGTGAAAAAGTCGCTATCATAAGATGGGCTTATAGGCTAAATTTCTAGAATACTCGAAGAATATTTCAAGAAAGTTTAGGTCCATAATGGAAAAGAACGAAAGAATCGAATAATGGTGTAGAAAAGGTAGTTTGTAAGGATCATTATTTTGCTATATACAATACGCTGAATGGTTCAAGGTATTGCATCCACCAGTTGGCAAGTATATCTAATAGTATTTTACTACGGAAGGTTCAAAGTGAAAGCTATATTTCTCGATGCATCAATTTTTTGTTGTACTCTCATTTGCATATAGAATGCATGGTGCTTTTTAGACAATTGCATTAATGTTGGGGGTTATTGGAATATTTATGGTTTTTCATGAGTTTTTATGAGGCTAAGCTCGTAAATAGAACCAACTTTGAGCCATAATTTAGGTTTGGTCCATTTAATTATTGTTACGATCTAGATCCTGAAGGACCTGACATATTACATAATTTGACTAACCTTCTCAACCTAAATTTAAAAGACTTCAAATGTATACTTATCTACTTTATTGTAGTTCCTTATCAAACTCTCTTTTCCACATTCCCCTATTTGTGTGACCAGCGTGGTACCTATTCTAAAATCTGCTAGTTTCAAAATATAAAAACATAGTAGACGGTTAAACATACTACGAGTATAGATAGTATGCGTGAAAATTAAGGTATATAAATTAAGTACTAACTATATAAACATACTCAGGAAAGTAGTCTTACTAGCAATTCTATATATATTTATGTATATATCAATCTATTGTTTATCACAATGTTCTTCATTTATTCCTCAAGAAAGAATGAATTCTACTTTTCTTAGGTTAATTATATCTTATAAGAA
>MKEJ01028875.1:0-15511 GCA_001753735.1 Embelia ribes
TATTTCGTTTAGGCCTAGATATGAGACTAACCCATACCCCATCACTTGATTAAATCATGATTAATATTTTTGCAAGCTTGACTATGGGATTTGATTCTATATTCTCTCAAACAATAAGCCGCAGAATAAGGGCAAGTAAGTAATGAGAATCTGATAATTTAAGGGACTATAGAAATATATATAGGCATTGGCGAGGGTATTATTTAGCCTTATTCCCGAAAAATATGCATAAGTACATAAATAAGGGAGCCTTTAGATAAGCTGATGGGGATGCTATCAAAAGGCTTTACTTGCTTTTGCAAAATGAGTAGTTGTAAAAATAGATCACATGATCTGTTTTTCATCATTTGGCGATAATTTTTCTCCTTTCTAAGTACAAATGATGTCACATATTCAAAACGGGGAACAATAAGTGTTGTAATTGAAACTAGGGGGACCAAATAGAAATGTTGTTTAAATTATTCTGACCACTAGAGTCGTTAGCCCTTTTGAATTAAATAGGGTAAATTACACTTTGGCCCCTGAGGTTTCTGTCAATTTCATATTATCCCCTGCTTTTGCAGACATTATACTTTGTCCCCACTTATAATCCAAGTTTAATTTTATTGTATAAGGATCATATTACTCTCACTTAATTTCATAATTTTATTAATTTAGAACTTGATATTAGATAATTTTAAAGAAAAAATAATCACTTTAATAAAAATATATTATATTTGTAAATAATAATATTTTTTACAAAAAAATAATAATAATAAATTATACAAATATACTATTTAAGGAGTATTTTAGTAATATATTATAAATAATTTTAATTTTACTTTTCCCCCGTAAATTTTGGAAAAAATGCAATGGCAACCAAACTTTGTTGAGCCACAGTGTAATTTCAGAAACCTCAGGAGGGTTTCTGAAACTGTCAGAAACTTTGGGGGGCAAAGTGTGATTTACCCAATTAAATACGAAGTATATATTATTATTATTATATGTGCAAGTGGATTTGATTTGTGCACAATTTGGAATCACACAGGTGTCACTTTAGAGATTACGTTCACCATATGGGCAAAATGGTGATTTTATATTTTCTCAAATATTTATTAACTACTATTGGATACAAAAATTTCACTTGTTATAAATATGTACTGTAAACCGCTATTCCAACTTATAACATTTATTACTTACTGTTAAAATTATTTTTATTTTTCTTCAAAATGTACTCAATTTGATAGCATAATTTACTATCCAATGCTATCTTAAAAAAAAAAAATATATTATAACGAAATATAATAATTCATGACATTTTGTAGTAACCTTTTAACATGCCCAGGCCAAAAAAAGCTCATACCCAATTTTCATTCTTGTACTCACAATTACCAAGGAAGAATTTTGTATTCACATATGCATCTAGTTATGTTTATTTAAAAATGTACATACTATTGCATAATGAGAAATATTATTTGTTACTTGTAAGCATGAGTCTAGTTTATAAATTTAAAGGGTCCCAACTGGCCTTTTAATGAGAAATAAAAATTCACATCGCATATTCAAGCAGGTAAAGTTGAAGTATTTTCAAAGTACAAGAAAGAAAAGCAACGGGAATGGAAAAGTTAGCCGAAAGATCTCTCATTTTTCTTCTTTCTTCCGACCCGCTCCTTATTCAATACAAAGTTAGCATACATCAAATTTTGTACATTGTTTTAATTCGTCGAAAGCCATCTAATTAGTTGGGCTAACATCGGTCAAGTTACACAAATCCAAGACAATTCGATAAAATTTGCTCATAAGATTTGGACCAGAACCGAAACCAACTCAACTAAACTCAACAATCCATGAAGAAAACAGCCCGGGATTAACTAGTTATCACGTTATAGCCAAGACATCGCTGCCGATTAGCATCAGCATACTTGTTGGAAAAAAAATTAAAAAGCATTCAATACAATAACAAAGTAGATAACAATTCCAATTCAAACGTTCACCACCAATCCCACAATAAAACGCCCTCTCCAAGTAAACAATTTCTTTACATCATTTCGTAATACCTTGCTTTGTCTATTTGACATGAACGGGAAAAAAAAAAATTCACAATTTTGTTGGCATTAATCACGGTATCAAATCACCAAGACATTCAAACAACTCACAAATAGCCCTCATATCTTGTGCCAATAGATCCGAAAATAAAAGGGCAAATTTGGCCAAAAAGAGAGGAATTTATGGCGAGATTATTTCTGGAAGCCACCAAATTGATATTGTTGGCTGCCGAGGCTCGAGAACAAGTCATCTCCATCCGTCCCGGATGAAGATGCAAAACCAGATTTACCAAGGCCAGACCCCATACCCATTGCTCTCCCCATGTGATATGAAGTTGGTGGCCCTTTCTCTCTCTCATCCGCCACGTCACTCAAACCACCAACAACGCCAACATCTGCAAGAGACACGTTCTTGGCTGCAAATAGAATCAAATTCATCAAATTAGTGCAAAGACAGAGATAATAATCATGCATTACCAAGCTGGTAAATAACAAGTGTTCAATTTTGATACAAAGGCGAATTAGAAAATTCTTCACAGAACTCGGCTTCCAAGTGTCACACATCACCTTAAATGATACTATCAATGTGTGCTAATATATATATATATATATGACGATAGGCCACACTACAATATTTGGTCAAGGTAGAAGTTTCTTAACACCAAAAATGCATCAATTATTAACTCTAGGAGGGAACAGACAGCAGGAAAAGGTTGTATCATTCTTAGGACAACATATGCCTAAAAATCTTTAGTCAAAAAAGGGAGATCAAAAGGTGAGAAGCACATTGGTGTAAAGCTAAGTTGTACCGACTTGCCCCAAAAATAAAGTTTTGCTTCTGGAAAATTTACAAGATAAATTTCCAACATTTGCACCAGTCAGGACTATCTCAAATGAGTCCCAACTTGAGTTCCAACCAAATAACTTTGAGACTAAAAATATTCATTTCCACAGATGATAAAATTCTACCGAAACCTAAAAATTAGAGTCCGACCAAAGTTAAGACTTCGGAATTATTAAAAGTTTATGCCTAAAAATTGAGCTTAATCACATCCACTCCTGAAAAAACAGACTCAAGTGAACAGATTCAGATTCTTATAACGTATTAATTGCCCAGAGGCAGTGATATTGTCTACATTAGATGTGTAGTTTCACTCATCAATTCAAACTTAATTGGTCAGTATCCGTTAGGGCTTGAATAAGTTTGAATCAGACAATTCCAGTTTGTGCAAATATCTAAAGCTGGAAAAGATGAATTTCCACCAAATGACAAATCAAGTGAGCTCCTCTTGACACATCCTATAAACAATTCTGAGTTACCAACTCTCAAGACAAAAATATACCATGGAAGCAGCATTTAAATGTAAAGACTACAAGTCTATAACAGACAATCATGAAAATGACTAGGCAAAGATATTTCATAGCACGCAAAACGGAGAACACTAAATTCTTTGTACAGGTAGAACAAACTTACGAGCAGATATATTGAGATCAATCAGTCCACGGCTCAAAGAATCAGCCCATATTCCAGATTTTACTTGGAAAGTGCTATTTTTGGAAGGAAGCTTAGGCTCGATTGAAGACTGGCTGTCCTCTTGAACTTTTGTAGCCTCTGCGGATACTGAATTGGTAGAAGTAAATGCACCAAAAAGATCGGATCCATCAAAGCTGTTCAGTGGAACTGCAGCAAAGGGATCAACAGCATTGCTGTTCGGCAGATCAGATTTAGGAGAATTTTTCTCTGGTTGCACAACTGGCTCAGGAGTGGCAAAAAAGTCAACAGATGAAGGAGCAGAAGGAGATGAGGCAGGTTGAGAAGCAAAAAGATCAACTGTGGGCTGTACAAAACGGAAACATATAATTAATAAGGAGAAAACATATATCTGTACAGATGCAGAAACGACTAGAAATTTTCACATCTAAACCAGTGACTAAAATCAGCAGAGATCCACAATAATTATATATAATATTATGTATATATATGTGTGGACAGCTCAGTAGATTCCCGCTCTGAGGAGGATCAGATGTAGGCAGCTTTGTCCCTATTTCTAGAGAGGTTGTATCCAGAAGACGTAAGCGTGACTCTCAAAGTACTACAAGAATGATTGCCAAAAAAATTGAGTACTAAAAGAATAATTTACACAAACATTATTCCAAAGTTTCCAAGCTTCATAACTTCTTAATCACAATATAGTTTAGTCATGGATTTCAAGATTTGATAGGATTTTACACCAGGTACACGCTCGCAAAACAGAAGAGAAACCTAATAGGTTCCAGCCTCCAAAATTGGAAGACCTAGAAATTATGAATATGAAACCATTACCTGACTTTCAGTACGTCCTGTTCGTACATGGGATGGTGCAGATACAAAATCTGCATCCGCAAACAGATCAACCTCTATTGCCTTGTTATCACCAACTGAAGTATCTTTGGGAACAGATGGCTGAACATCTAAGAGGTCACCGACAAAACTTTCACCAAACAAATCCACCTGATTGGAGTTCCCAGAAACAGATTCTGTCAAACAGCGAAATGAATGAGGAGAATGACGTAGAAATTTTTAAAACATAACTGAATGTATCAGGGGATGATGAACACTAGGACTCGTTAGGTTAATAACTCCACTGCACTCACAAACAAATTGAAAACTTAAAATTTCATCATTGTAATATCTTCGTAAGTTACAAAATTTACCAGCAGATAGCTCCCATTAAGACCTACATTATATACCATATGTGTCCATTGTATCATACAGGAAGTTACTATTTGGTTTCCAAGGTATCCCAGGTCTTTTTGCGACCTAGGACTAATACTCCTAGGTACGGTTAGGCGCGCCTCTCCCAAGAAGATTGTTGTATCCAATGAGACTCAAACTTGATACCTCAACTTAAGCAGCCCGAACCCCTTCCACTCGGACCATTCAGGAAGTTACTATTAACAGTATAATGTTGGTCTTTTCAAATAAAATTAAACACCCCCAATGTAGCAAAAGAGGGAGAATTCACATTAATGACCCAACGTGACATCATATTTAGGTTCATATAACGAACACCAAGTTGGCTTGGTGTTGGACTTGGTGTTGGTTGTATAAGGATGTAGATATTTAAACACCGCTAAAGAAATGTACTTGTATTTTCCAACTACTTAAAATATATTATACATAAATAAGGAAGTCTTACTAATCAAAAACCAAAATAAAGAGTCTAATGCTAAAAGAGTAAAAGTTCAGAAATCTGGACTCAATTTCAGATAACGTCCACCAAACAAAGTTGAGGTTGGAACAGACCCCATAGATTATCATTTAAGCATTGACTGTCATGATTCCATCTCCATGTATCGAGGCAAAAATTTTATCCTGATTCTTTCCTCTCATAAATAAATAAAAGAGACTACTTATCATTCCACTTACAGAAGTTAAGCTCTCATCTATTAATATTTATATCTTGTTCCCTCAACATTAACTTGTCCAAATGTTCTCAATATGTGCAAGGTTGGCTCATCAGCAAGACGTTCTGCATAGAGTTACTTTGCTTAAGCAGCACTAAACTAAAACACGCAAATTTTGTTTTTGTGTTTTGGTAAGTACCACCAACCAAATTTAGAAGGTATATGTATATGTGTGTGTTTATATATATTTTAAAGACAAAAATAGAAATTGTAGGGTGGCATGCATAAATGTAACTCCGAAAGCCAAGTGGACCTTACACATGAAAGAGCACCAAAACTAACGTCCATCCCAAGGATCTATTTAGAACTGTAAAGGAGAGAGGAACACTTCAAGAACTCCAAAGAAATGAAACTCATGCATTACAATTCAATAAATGTGGCACGATGAATTTGCTATTACTTATAAACAACAGCAAAATGGTAAAACAACTCACACTTGAAGAGGTGCCGAATATACATAAATGAAATGACAGTCCGTAGCACAAGTCACACAACACAAAACAAGACAAATTGGAACATAAATATGGGTTCAAAAGAACTTTTTTTACGTTAACCAAAGAAATGAAAATATATCTGTAAGAAATACTTTTGGAGTGCTTACTGGCACTGGATGTTCCCCTAGGATCAAAATCATCAAAATCATCCTCGGTATAACTTGGAGTTCCATTTGATCTTTGAGTGGGAATTGAGGAGCTTTTGTCAGGAGTTTTAAGTGATGCCGTTGTCCTCGATGAAACAGATGATTTGGTGTCAGCACCCTTGCTGAAGAAAAGCATTCCATACTAAGCATTATCACACAATCTAAGGTATATTGGTTACAAAGCCATAAAGATAAGACCAAAAACAAAAAGAAAGTACATTGTCGTCTATCCATTCAAAATAATAAATAAAACAACCATGGCTCATAATCCTGAGTTTTTCGCGTCTTGTTTAAAGAAATAAATGCAAAAGATCATATCCACGACTAATCGTGAATTTGCATCCGTATTTATTCAGTCTTTCATAAACCACTCTCAGAGATGTGGACAATGAACCCAACAACAACTGATCATGCCCCATTTGTGGTATTTTACTTTTCTCAATCACACACTTAGCTGGCACAAACTTGAGCCCCTTTACTGGGAAGATGATGTTCAAGCTTCTGAACCCTTAATAGAACAATATACACTGACCAACAAAACACAAATGCTTTCAAAAAGAAATTATAATTATGCAGGCAAGGCACCACTCCAACTCCCATCCAACACATCACAAACATGTTTATTATTTGATTAACTCATCCAAGTTGGGAAGAGCGACAATTTAGCAATTGAAGGTAACCTGAGAGGTAGAATGCAACTAGAAGTTACACCATAAGTGGCACTTAGTAAGGATATGTCACCGTGATGTCCAAAGGCATGGAAAGCACTATAATCAATATGGTTAGGTCAATTCATCATTCCCTAGTTAATGCCATAATTTAGGAGAATGTCAGCTTAAAAGATGCCTTCTCTTATTAAAAGAATTTGTGTGCCTACCCATCCATCTTGCGCACCAATATACTTTTTTTTTCTTTCGTGGTCAGGTTATCATCAATGAATAACCTAAAAATCACATACCAAAGAAAACACTAATACAAGAAACTCTTCAACAAGTAACACATGCATATCAAAATGTACAATTTACAAGTCCTATCATACAACACACTTCCAGCCAATAGACATCTTTCGTATCTTGCACCGACATAGTAAGAACATGATGTAAGAACTACTTAATTTAATAGGCGAATTTCAATAATCTGCACAAATATACAGCGATAACTTCTTATATGGAATGAGGATTTCAAACCGTGCCGTGTCATTTAATGAAATGGATATGTGATGCTCAGTATGAATCAATCACAAACATGATCATGTAGCTCTTCAAACACTGTGGAACAAATACAAGCAACTTCATTGAATTTTAAAAACCAGCCATACCGAGTAGATCCCTTCTTTGAAGAGCTTCCTTTATTCTCCTCAGTCATGCCTCCAGGCGACCTGGTGGACGTACTCTTTTCGAACTTGTCTTCGTCCTTGAAGCTATCTTTATATGTATCACTACTCTGAGAGGTGTTGCCAGTAAATGAGGTGGAACTTGACTTAAATGTCACTCCGGATGATGAAAGTCCAAAATACCTACAGACAATAGCACGTGATCATTCCCATGCTTAAGCTGTAATGCAAGGCGTCTCAGGAAAACTACAAAATTAGTTCTTCACGGGACATATACTTACTTGTCACGGTTAGCAGCAGCTTTGTTTCTCACTTCCTGTATCTTATCTTTATTATTCAAGAGAGCCACTATGTTTTCAGCTTTCTTCCTCACATTGATCCCTGTATCTTTCCCATTTGGCTCAACATACTCAAAACTTGTAAGTGACTACAAGAATTGAGGAAGGCAAATAAGATTGATGAGAGAAAGAGCAAAATTTACCTCCTTCCAGACAATAAGTTAACTTGAGTTAGAAGATATAACACAGCATAAAGTAACACATACTGAGATCTGAAAGGTATGTTCTATGATGTCATCAACTGCACGTTCAGATCCATTGGACACCAGATACTCTATGACAGCCAATGCCTAGTATGGAAATGAGTTAAAAATTTAAGCACGAGGCTTAATTAGTTATTGGACGGTAAAGGGTGATAAGGATGAATAAAATTTGAACGGAAGTACCTTGTAGACATAGCGCCAATTGCGGCCAGTTTCACTCAGTCTTGTCCACAGAACATTCATCACCATTTGACATTCAGTGCTGGAAGACATCACAACAGTTCAGTCATTTGAAAGAAAATAAACCACTAGTCTTTTGACAAAAAAACACTAGAGAGAGAACAAAATTTTATCAAATTCAAAATAAAAATGCTTGAGCATACAATTTTTTTGTTGCCTGAGCAATCTCCGCCAGCGCAGAACCGTGAGGACCCCAAGGCTCATCGTCCGTTGCATCTAATACCTGTGTTTTTTAATTAGCCACTAGAATTTTCTATACTAAAACAAAAAAATAGAGTTGGAACTAACAAAACTGTCCTCAGTTTCCAGAATACTGGTATCATGCAACCCAAAATAAGACTAATAGTTTATCATATCCTAAACACGGTCGCCCGAGTAGTCTATTATTTAACTAACACCGAAGTAATGAAATATACACCTATCGAAACATAGCAGGAGGAATGCAAATAAAACCATACAAAACCACTTGGCTGGAATGATAAAGACAGACCATCAGACTTTTACTTTGGGAGACCAAGTAGTAATAGCACTTTTGAATATCAGTCTGATTTATGCCAAGTGTAGGTGCTCGAATAAAATTAATCTTTACGGAAGCTGACCCTGAGTTGACTTGACTCGACAAATATGAAATATTCCTCGGGAGGAATCTCTCAGCCCCATAGAGCGGAGTTTAATTCTTAGAAAGCATACCAGCCTTCTCCGCGGAGCCTAAAGCAGAGCATCATTCTTAGAAGGCATATCAGCCTTCTTAGCGGAGCCTAATTATCAGAAGGCTTCTCAGCCTTATTATCAAAGCCTAATTATCATAAGGTTTCCCAGCTTTATTATCGGAGCCTTATTATTGGAGTCTCATTATCGGAGTCTAATTATCGGGGACTTATTATTATCAGAAGGCATCTTAGTCCTCTCATCAGAACCTCCTCATTGGAGTCACCTCAGCACAACTCATCTACACTCGAATTATCAATAATATTTACATCAGCAACCTAGGTCAGTGGCAGGACCCAGGCATCCTTCAGAACGGGATCATCATGGGCGTGTGGATTGGAGGCTAGAATCAGGGGTTCATCGAGGCAATCGCCCAATCGGGCATGCCTCAACCGATTAAGAGAGAGAAAGTCAAGCGCCTTTGGGAAGTGGGGAAATGTTCTACCAACTACTGCGGAAGACTAAACCACGTTCCCAAGTGCCCATTACACCATATTCTCCTACTTTCAAGGAAAGTGACCCATTATCTTATAACCGCTTTATAACTTTTTTATAAATATTGGATCTCTTCTCTTACTTGTTTCTTCAACTAACCCACATTTAAGTTCTAACCCAATGGTGTAAACTAATTTAACTAACAGAAAGTACAAAATGTTACCAAAATTTGCAAATTCACCAACTATTATAAGGGAACACGCAAACTAAATCAACAACTTAGTGATTCCTTCCTTTGTTCACTTCAAATCTTTTATCTCCATGAAAATCACATTTCAATAGCACCATGAACAAACATAAATGCATTGATCAAATATTGTATATTGTGTACCTCGTATGTATCTCTGAGAAGAAAAAAATAATCCATGAACAAGAGTTTTAGCTATTAAATCAGAGCAATAACATACATACAGAAAACCATGTACATAAACTATACAAACACATATGGCTTTTACCCAGCATGTTCATTTTTTCCTTAAAAAACAAAACCAACTCACAACTCACAGGATTAACCACACAAGCTGTTGTAGTTGTCGATACGTATATCATTTCCCATTGAATTCACAAGCACTCAAGTACAAATTCTTCGGATTCAAATTCACTCAACTTGTAGAAGTTACTAGTATAACGCTAAATAAATAAATATTTAGCCCACATCCCTCCATTTGTTCCCCACAAAACATTTCCTCTCCATGAAAAATGCACCTAAACAAACCATTAACAGGTATTATTGAATTCACAGATTATCATACTTTGGAAGTAAAATTAGGCTGGAATTTCAAAACTAAAGCTGACAAAATTAAGTCGTTGCAGAATTCCCACCCATCTTAATAGATAGACGATTTCTCACATCTTCTTTCTCAAATGAGAAATCTAGACCAGAAATGTTCCCGAGCGGGGGTGTCCCTTTCTAGAAGTCTCAAGGAGAATTTCTGCAGTAAATTCACGGGTGGGAAAATCTACAATTTACATTCTCTATGGATACTTATTTTTTTCCGCCGAAACTATAAAGCCCTTGATCACATTTTGCCTAAACATACCCCATTTCTATATTTTTAAGAAGTCATTGAGAACGTCTAATTTAGAAGTCACATGAGAAAAAATTAAAAATAAGTTCAAATCACATCAGATTTGGCCAAAGACTAATTTACATAATACATGACCATCTCTGTTATAGACTAATTTACATAATACATGACCATCTCTGTTAATACAAATTCCTAAAAAATCAATTAATTTATAATAAAAAAAGGCTTTCTAGAAAGTATAATTTAGAAATCACATGAGAAAGAGCACTATTAACAAGCATTACTGGGTTCACATATTATCATACATGGACGCAAATTTTGGCTGTAATTTCAAATTTTAATCAGAAGAAGATTGAGATTTTACCTTCTGTTCGATCTCGGGGACCTTCAAAACCTTCAAATTCACCTCCCGCTTTCTGCAAATTCAACAATATATAATATCAGTATTATATATATATAATGAAATCGAAAGAAGGGAGTATTCAGGCGTGAGCTCACATTTCGCGGACAGTTTGATCGAAGACTTTCATGAAATCCATGGCTTCTAACCAGAGAGAAAAGAGGTTACAGATCGAATGGTGGGTAGATCTGAAGGAATCACAGAGAGAGAGAGAGAGAGAGAGAGAGAGATGATGATGATGCGCAATCAGATTGAGAATATTGAGAGCGAGACAGATAAATGAAAAACAAAAATATCACCGTTCATTTTACTATTTTAAATTTTTTTTACAATTATTATAGGGCAAATTCCACTTTGCCCCTGTCTTATTGGATTTGTTTCAATATGTGTCCTTTTCGTTGTTTATATTTGAAATTGCGCTTGTTGTTTACAATCTCGCTTTAATACAATTAGTCCCTTGCTTTTGGGGTTCGTTTTAAATTATGCCCTATTTTTTTTATTTGTTTTATATTGTGTTTATTGTATACAGTCTCATTTCCATTTGGTCCTTATTTTTTCAGTTATTATAATTTCTTTACTATACTTTTAGTGGTATTTCAATTTGCCCATGTAATTATTATGTTATATTTCAAAATATAATAAATTGTTGCAATAGAAACTATAAGTTAGTAAAAAATTTTACCGATCATATAACCTCTTTTATGTATCATTTAAAATGTTATGTAATTAATCAATCACAATAATTAATTGTTTATAAAAATTAAAAATATGCATTAAATATATCATAAGTCCAGTAACTAAACCACTTATATACCAAAAACATTTTTGAGAAATTTTAGTATATCATTTCAATAAGTTACTTTAATTAAAATTAAAATTACTAATGATAGGGGTAAGTTGAAACGAAATAATAAGGATCTGGTGAGTTAGAACGAGACTAAAAGTATAGTGAATAAATTATAAAAAACTAAAAAATAAGTAGGCAAATTGAAACAAATTTGGAAATGATAGGGGGACAATTTGAAACAAATCAAATGTTAAAGGGCAAATCGAAATGAGAATCAAAAAATATGAGACAAACTGGACTTTATCCAATATTATATTGAATTCTAAAAAATACAGAGCAATTTTATTTACACAACTATTTTTACTACTTGCACCACTTTTTTTTCATTTACCACACCTATTAAAATCCATTTTATTTTTATGCACCACAAAAATAAATGGGTATTAATTTTATTTTCTATTAACACCACTCAAATTACTCTTTAAACCATCCTATTCAACCTAATATCTCCTTCATCATCTTCGTTTTATTCACTATCTTCTTCTTAATCTTTCATCTACATTTTGAACCTCTTCATCTTTCTCACCTTCAATTTTTTCCATCTTCTTCATTTTCATTGCTTCATCTTTGTTCTCACTCTACAACTTTTAAATATTTTCTACAAAAACCACTACACCCTCAAATTTTATATTCTCTCTCTAGCAAAATTTCACAAAATCACAATATATATATATATATATATATATTATCACAATTAGAAACATTGGAAACACATTGGAACTTCATCTTTATCATCTCTTACTACATCGTCATTTTCTTCATTAAATTGACAAACCCCATTTTCTCTCTAACAAAACTGCACAAAATTATCAAAAAAAATATTTAATTATCATTAGACACATTTGGAACATATTAGAAGAACAAATATGTGGCTTGATATATACATATGTGTGGCCTGACATTCGTACATATGTTAATCGAATGTTCACATTCGACAAACAAATGGACAAATGTCTGGTATGGTATCTTGGAATTCTATTTAGACAAAATGCAATGTCACCACATATGCCTATCAAGGGGATGAATTTGCATTGATATTCGTCCATTTGATTATCGAATGTAAACATTAGCCAACCAGAATACCGAAAGTCAAGCTGTAACGTTTAAGAAATTCCGAATAAAATTTTCATTTTTAAATAAATGATATTATTATTTACTTAGCATTGACATGTTGTATTAGTGTAAAATATGGCAAAAGTGTTGAGGCGTTGGTGTTGTTGTGTTGTTAAGAAACGTTGCATATTACAGTTGTTAGCAAGTGTACTATAGTACTAGGATAGCATGCCATGTGTTGTAGAGACGTAGAAGAGTGTCATGATGTATTCCGAGGAACGCGAGAGGTGGATTTCGTGGTGCGAAATGGATTGGATGCGGAGTAGTATCGGAGTTTGCCGGTAGTCGCGTAAAATCACGTAAATTGAGATTCAGGCACTCAAACGATATTCCGAAATTTGGAAAACACTTATATTAGTGTCTAGTTTTGATTACGAGTGTTTTTGGAAGTTTTCGTTCCGAGGTGTGAGGACCAAAAATTCCCTTAGGTCTAATCGATCAAACTAGTAGTTGGATCAATACAAAAGTTGGAACCGATCAATCTAAAGCTGTTGGATCTCTAGATTTTAAATGAGCAACATATAAGTCTCTAAAGTTGAAAAAAAATTGACATAATAGGTCTGTTCCGTATTTTTATTTCTCACTGGATGAGTCAAACCTGCATCGCACATGATGTTTTGCTCGACATAGAAAGAATTTGGCTATTTTTCTTATTTTCTGAATAAAAGAACGATTGATTTGTTATCTATACTTTAACTCTCATATCTATTGAGAAAGTTTCAGTTTCACCTTGCTTGTCGATTTCTATTTTCCTCTTTGAATATAAGTGACCATTCATATTCTTCTACGGTGATATAAGCATAAGGTGCTTTACATTGGCGTTTTCATCAAATTGGGTCTTCCGAAAGTATACATAGCAACATTTAGGCAACTTCATACTTTGTGGTTTTTCTTTTTTCATTTAGGTCTTTTACATTTTCTTTTCCGATGCTCGAGTCTTTCATAACTATTTGATCTCCGATGATAAGTATGTACTACATTAAAACCTGTTATAGGCTTTTATAGCTTGTTAAAAATATAAAGAGAATTAAGATAATTCTTAGTGATGTATTGAATTACATAAATAATACCTCTCTATATAAGCAATAATTCTAACCAAACAGGAAACAAATCATAAAAAGGCAATCTAATGAAAAAGAAATAAATCATTCTATAAACTAAATCTAATCTAGTCAATATTTGACTCAATTATTTTGCCTCTAAGATAATCTCTACTTCTAATACTTCCCCTCAAGATGAACATGAAGGATAACCGGAATATCCATCTTGGACATTAAAAACTTCAATCTTCAGTCTTCAATTGTGTGGTTTCAATTAAATCGGAACTCCCCTCAAGACTAATAGAAAATTCTTTACGAACAAAAAACCACAACTTCCTCTCAAGTTTGGAAGAGAAACTTTAAAACTTATAATTTATAACGAATTATAGAGAATAAAATAAGAGAGAAGATAAGATAATTAAAATAAAATATAAAACTATAATTGAAAGAGAAATTATAAGGGGGAAAGACGGTAAAAAAGAAAAAACTTCACTTGCAATTGGTCGAGGTGAGAAAAGAAAAGAAAGTGGGTGAGAAAAAAAGATATAACCAAAAAAAGAAAAACGAAACACGGAGAAATCAGATTAAGAGAGAATTATGTGTAAATTTTGATCATGGGCGACAGAACCCTTTCATACTCACCAATTTAGGTTTAAAAAAATCCACATATACGAATTTCAATTTTGAAGAAAAAAAAATATTTTGACTACTTTTGATCAAGATATCAAATTTTTTAGAAAGAAAATATGTAAATAATAATAATAGTTAAATAAGAGATTTTATTAGGAAAAAAAAATAACTCTTAGTTTTAAAAAGATAAGACAAAATTTAAAGTTTTGATATGAAAAGATGAATAAAGATCTAAATATCAATTTTGTAATAAAAGTAAATAAGTTCTGGCGGGCAACAAAACAAATTGCCGCTTTCAGGCAGTCAGAGAAGCAATGATAATTCAGGCCCTAGTAATCGAAGGCTCTGATACCATATTAAAAATATAAAGAGAATAAAAATAATTCTTATTGATTTGTAGAATTACATAACTAATGCCTCTTTATATAGGTAATAATTCTAATCAAATTGGAGACAAATCATAACAAGACAATCTAATCAAAAGGAAATAAATCATTCTATAAATTACTAAATCTAATATAGTCAATATTTGATTAATTTATTTTGCCTCAAAGATAATATCTACTTCTAATACTCCCCCTCAATATGAAAATAAAGGGCAACCGGAATGTTTATCTTGAATATTAAAAATTTCAATCTTCAGTCTTCAATTATATGATTTCAATTAAATGAGAACTCCTCTCAAAACTGAGAGAAAATTTTTTACGAATTATAAACCACAACTTCCTCTCAAGTTAGGAAGAGAAACTTTAAAATTTATAATTTATAACGAATTATAGAAAATAAAATATACATAATAAGAAGATAACTAAAATAAAATATAAAACTATAATTGAAAGAGAAATTATAAGTGGGAAAGACGGTAAAAAAGAAAAAAATTTCACTTACAATTGGTCGAGGGAAAATATTTAAGAAAAAATAATAATAATAATAATAATAATAATAATAATAATAATAATAATAATAATAATAATAATAATAATAATAAACTCTTTTTGCAAAAAGATAAACATGTGAGAAAATTT